>CAVNYN010243849.1:0-11491 GCA_963692815.1 Nyctanthes arbor-tristis | reverse complement strand
GAGCCAAGAATGCACTAAAAACCTATTGGCCAGCCTTCCTCGCAAATTATTTCTAATTTGAAATAACATAAATTATCTGAAGATTAGAAATCGAGATATTTGTGTAATACAATCAGTTCTCACAAGAATGTAAAAATAATTAATTTGATCAAATTCTATTTTAAAATGGACAGCGTTTATTAATGGGACGAAATGAACACTAAAATTGAGACACTGGAAATAAATTTTTGAGAGTGGTGGGACTCACCAAGTGATCCCATCCCCAACGTGTATCAGAAAACTGAATTCATCTTGATGATTAAGAAAATAATCAATCATCAAAATCTTTGGCGGACATGGGAAAAGTTTTTGATTGTTGAATGAAAGTTTTCTAATATCAGTTAGTTTCTTTGTGGTATGATATGACCCAATAGAAAATCAACTTTTTAAATGGTTAAAAACTAGTCACTTGTATATTAAAAAAAATAAAAATAAAAATAAAGTCGTTATTCAAGATCACCCTACGTGATCAGCTCAAATTGTGGGTTAGTGTTTTTGGCTAAAAAGTATTAACGAGATAGCTAGTTCCGACATTTCAATATGAAAGGATGGGAAAAAATAGCAGAAATTTGCACTGAGTAAATGAAAAAGTAGCTATATATCAAGTGTACCTTCGGAAGGATCAGTGGTAGCATTTCTTCTAGTTTGAGCTCCGGCTATCTCCACCAGGCAGAAGAAGGTGATTAAGACGAAGTATAAGGCGGCTAAATGAGGCGGCGCGTGAGAACCTGGTTGGTGTTGCGTCTTCTTCATAATCCTCAACCACAAGTTTTATCTGTCCTTGTGAATTTGACTCAACAAAATATCCCCAAGTTTTATGAACCCACTGACTTTATATAGGCACACGAGTGATAATATGTAGAAAATAAATAATATTTTTTTCCCTGAGCACTAAGTACTCTTGACCAATCAAGAATTCATATGTAAGAAGATTCAAGACCCAAGTTAAATAACAAATTAGGGCCCCTGAGTCTACATGCGAATCCCTAATTGGTCAGGATTTTATGGAGTATCAGAATTTTTTCCGATCAAAGATGTGAAAAACCAACTTTGATGTAGTTATCATTTTTACATGGTTATTAATTAGTCTTTGCTTGATTATTTACCTAAATAAAATAAAAGTATATATGTTGTTAGAAAGAAAAGAAATGATTACTTTAAACTATTGTCAATAACAACCAACAATAAAATAAAATAAATATATAAATTGTCAAACTTGATGTTTTTCCTCTGTATGCATCGCATCGTACATTTTAGCACAAAACTAAAAATTATTAACACATTTTCTGTAAAAAGTAACTACTTTAAATGGCGATACTGGGGATATTCAAATTCTCATTGTTCGCTGTGTTGCCATATACATTCGTGTTATTTCATTATTATTGGCGATTGACACATTTATAAGGCTCCATTGCACATAAAAATAATTATGTCATTACATATATTTAGCTAAGAAACAGGAAAAGTAATACTCCCTCGGTCTCGAAAAGATATTTCTCCTTTCGTTTTTTATCCGTCTCAAATTATATTTCCTTTTTCTAAATTAATTTTTTAGTTTTCTAAAATACCCTCATTTATTATATATAGTAGTCAACAATAAAGAACAATTAAGGTGAAATATTAAATAAATCAAATGGTATATTAAAAAATATATTATTAAATTATATATTTTAAATAATATTAATAATAATTTTTTAATCTATGCGAAAAATAAAAAGAGAATACCTTTATTTGAGATGGTGGAGTATTGTTAAAAAAGAAAAGTGATTACTTTAATCTATTGTCAACGACAAACTATAAAATTGTCAAACTTGATGCTTTTCCTTTGTGTGCCTGGGCGCTGTGTGCGCATATGATTGAACCGTACGTTCTAGTACAAGGCAAGTAACTTGTAAAAAAAGACTAGCATCTATCATGTAAGAATCAATGTTGTAAAAAGTGTGAGGTGTGAAAAAAGGTTAAAATTAAGTATTGAGTTTAAGTGTGTCTAAGCGTAATAATGTACGATAAAAATATAATTAATGTGTGATAAAGTATAAAGCGTGACGAAGTATGAAGCTCAAACTTTAAGTCTAGACACCGTCTAAGCATCGCCTATGCGAGCTTCTTAGAACAGAGATGAGAACTAAGAATAATTATTTTTGATTGAGATATTCAAACGCCTACAACCAATGATAACAAATTGACCAAATGGTTCACTAGAAAAAATGTATTTAAAATATGAAATACTTGATGTATTGTTTGGTGAGGATTTAAAAAAAGGTGGGTTTAAAAATAGATTTAAAATTCAAATTTTATATATCTATTGAGATTTAATTGTGCTATGTAAAAGTAATAATTAAAATGATGTGAGAGTTCATGTCACATCAAATATGTAGTTGGTATTGCCATAAGTTTAAAATTTAAAATTTAAATTGATTGATAAATTCAAGGCATTTTTAATTAGTTGCCAAGCATAATGATAATATATATTATTAGAAGGGAATATTGTCTTTTTTTTTTTAATTATAAGGGGGACAAGGGAAGGGAAGGGGTCATAGGGGTGGGAAGGATGGGATTTGAACCCAGGAACTCAGCTCTGGAAGGTGAATACTTAACCACTGAAGTACTTATTCGAATTCCAATATTGTTTTAATATATATAAATATAAGTATATATATTAATATATATAAATATAAGTATATATATATATATATATATATAAATGCCCACTAGGCATTTGGCAATATGTTCTTGATAGAAATCTAAGATATATATATATATATAATAAGAGAAAGATGATTTTTCCTACTCATTTTCTAGCTCTGTAAGATTTCTGACTCTATAAGATTTTTTGTAACATCATTTAATTTCTTTTTCGTAATTTTATTTTTATCTTTTTTTTTAAATTGTTACGCTAATTTATTAAAAGATATTCACTTTCCTTTTATTAACCAATATCCGATCTTCAATTCACGGTGGTTTTTTTAGCTAAATATATATATATATATATATAATAAAAGAAAGGTGACTTTTCCCGCTCATTTTCTAATTCTGTAAGATTTCTGACTCTATAAGATTTTTGGTGACATCATTTAATCCTTTTTTTGTAATTTTATTTTTATCATTTTTTAAATTGTTACCCTAATTCATTAAAAGATATTCACTTTTCCTTTATTTACCCATATCCGATCTTCAATTTACGTTGGTTTCTTTAGCTAAATATTTTGAATTAGAGATCTATTATTTATCAAATTAAACACGAAATTAATTGGAAATTCTGTTTTTAAAAAAACACATAGTAATCTTTACGATTGGAAAACACATACATAGCATGTCTCTAAACCAATAAATTTCTAAAAATCTGCAACCTTAATTGTAAATTTCAATTTTTAATGATTTTTGAAAAAAAAATATATGGTTATTGTAGTACAATAATCAAATTGATTTTTTTTTTAAAAAATTATAGTACTCTAATTTGTCGATTTTATAATTAAATTGGAACTTTTGGATAATTTTCTATGTAAGATTTCTAGCTTTACAAGATTTCGGGTGACATCATTTAACTCTTTTTTCCCATTTTTATTTTTTTGGGGAAATTTTTACACTACTTTCTAATGATTTTTGAAAAAAAATTTTATATGGTTATTGTAGTGCAATAGTGAAATTGATTGTTTTAAAATTATAGTACTCTAATTTGCTGATTCTATAATTAAATTGGAACTTTTTGATAATTTCCTATATAACAAAAATTTCAGTTTGTTATTTTAAATATAATCTTATCGTATTTTGAGTCAGATTATTTATTTAAGAGATAAACCGAATATTGATATAATTGCACTGTAATAGTTGTTTAACAAATTTTTATTAAACATTTTGCTTTATTGAATTACCTCAATTAATTTTTATTTGAATATATAATTAACTGTTGTTGTAATTCAAACAAATGCTACAGCAATAGGTTTCTCACATTCTAAACAGAATGTCCTGAGTTGGAACACACCTACCCTCCCCCTCCACTATAACTACTATATATTTAAAAAAAAAAGAATTAACTGGTACAAAAAGTGTTACCGACAAATAAATTCAAACATAATAAAATTGTTATAAAAACTTATGTCTCATAAGTCATAATGCCAATATGACTCAACTGGCTGTATTAATAATTTATATTAAATTTTTGTATAAAAATTCATTGGCATTAGTTATTAGAGTAATTATAAGGAGACATGTTTATCTGACACGAATAACTAATATTGGTTCTCGTCCCTTCTCCTATACGCACTGTATTAAAAAAAGATAGAAAGAAAAGAATTAACTTGGGCAAAAAATGTTGTTGACAAATAAATCTAAATATGATAGAATGATTATAAAAATTTATGTTTCATAATACTAATATATGGCTCAACTGGCTGTATTAATAATTTATTAAATTTTTGTATAAAAATTTATTGACATTCGTTATTAGAGTAATTTTTGATAGACTTGTTTATCTTATATAAATAACTGATATTTGTTAGTTGGCAAACATGAGTTGGTTGTTTATATGTAAGTGGTGAATTTGAAAGCCTACAATTATCCAATATATAATTGACAACTAAATATTTTACTTTTTCATACCAGATAAATATATCTTCCTTAAACTTGTCTATTTAAAATTACTATTGTTATTATTATTTTTAGCTTCCGATCTGTAACGCACGAGTGAGAATTCTAGTAATAATAAAATAATAATAAGTTGTGATCAATTCATTGCTTTAATGCCATAAAAAATATTGTCGCATTAGCCCCCCCAAAAAATATATGTCCTAGAATAATCCATTATTGCATATAACTTTACTTTTTTTCTTTTATTTTAGAGTTTAGACGGTGAAGTTGGTAAATAGGTTGGCTAACGTCAAAAACATGCAATTGAATTTTAAATTCCTTTGAACAAATATACACCACCATACACCAAGTCAATCGGATGTGGAATTTATTTGGAGGGTGGAAATCTACACCAGGAGGCAAAGCTTTAGAGGAGTGGTCGAATTTTCATGTTGGGCTTAGGCCAAACCTTGGGTTTTCCCCCTTCAATTCAACTGTTGGCTAGTTAGCTCAGGCTTTTTTTTTTTTTTTTCAAAAATACTTTTGAAGATGTAAGAAGAATAATATTTAAGTGAGTGAATAATGTTTTGAATCTTTTGTAGCCTTCTTATTTGCTTACAAAGTTAAAATGATCTGCTTACTCATTATTTAAATGATTCTAGATGACGGTTGCCCTGTCGATTTATTTGATTAAAGTTATGCTAACTTGTATGATTATGTCTTGTTGGTCTAGTTTATACTTAACTTTTACATGTTAATTGTTGATGGATTTATGTAATGTAATTAACACACAGGTAGATTTTAAAAAAGTGATTTTTTTCGTATTAATCACCCCCTAGAAAAAATTGCCCAACGGCTTTTAATTGTAATGTCATTGCATGTTATACAAGTCACAGAAGCGGCACTATGATATAAAAACATCTAACTGTGTTTTCACACTCTTTATCAATGTAAAATTCCCCTCCCCTATAATCTCTTTATATTATTCAAAAAAAAAAAAAGAATTGCTCTTTTTTCCCCTTCTTAAGAATAGTGTTCAATGGCCCCCTCGCCCCATCCCCATTTGTAAGAGAGAGGAAAAAAGGGGGAAAAGAAAAGAAAGGAGTAGTGTTCAATAGAGTTTCATGCCCACCAAGCATGGCAACATGGTTCATTTTTTTTTTCTTTTTGTATTTTAAGAAAATATCAAATTGGTCTTTTTAGTGCGGCTATTTTATTTTTCTTGCAAGACCAATGTAACAAGTTACTCATGCAGATTTTGAAAAGTTTTTATCTTTTGTTGCTTTTTTACTAGAAATGAAAGAAGGTTAGACTGCAAATAATAGTCATTTCACCGGTCCCTTAAGTAAGATTAAACATTAAATAACTCTACTTGGACAAAAAATAGGATAAAGAGTTAAATAAAATAGACATGTGACCCATATTATTGCTATTAACTTAAAAGTGATATGATGTGTTGAAAAATAAGATTTTATCATGTGTCAATTTTATTTAACTTTTTATATCTCTTTTTATTCAAATAGCATAAATCTTAAACATTTAGAAATGAGAATGAACAAATATAATGAAACGATGTCTTGTGAAGTTTCAAAACTTTGCAGTTTCCTTTCAAAAAAATAAGCGATTTGACGGGTTCAAATTGATGGTGAGAAAAATCTATGAGAAATACAAGAAAGAGGGTTTCATTGGATTTGAGATTTGACATACTACCAACTTGAACCCGTCAAATCGCTTTAGCTTTTCGAAAAGAAAATTGTGAATTAGTGAATTTTTGGTTTCATTTATTTCGTCAGCAGCCCATATGTCACATGTGGGATTACTTTGACTTAGATAAGAATTATGCCAGATTCATTAATATCCATTCATTCTCATTTCTAAATATTTACTTGAGGGACCAGCAGTCTTGTTCTTCCGTCAAATAAACATTTCGTGAGAGATTATAAAACAAATTATATAGGGTTATACCACCGTAGAACATCTTACATAGAGGTTGTCCAATAAACAGAGAATTTTTGGAGGAACCAATGCCATGACTTTTATTTGTAGCCTAACCTTCTTTCATTTCTAGTAGAAATGCAACAAAAGCTAAAAAGTTTTCAGGTCTCACTCAATAACTGAAATCTTTGTAGTGTTGAACTTATGGAAGTCACATCTTTTATTAATGGGTAATTTACACTTAACGTCCACAACCTTCCAATCTTTAATAAATTATCTCCCTAACATTTATTTTTAGTGTTGTGGGTCCTCAAGTTTTAAAGAAATATCCCCTCAAGTCTCCATTGACACTTTTTATCCATTTAAACCGTTAAATTTTCATAAAAAGACAATTTAACCCGGTTATATATATATATTTTTTACCAATTTTTTTTTTGTTTTAAGGTCACAACATTTTCATTCTTTATTATTAGTTTGTTTTTCTTTTTACAATTTCACTCAAAACACTCAAAAACTCTTTCTCAACTGAAGTTCTTTATTTAGTTTTATTAAACTTGAATCACATTGAAACGTGCCCAAAAAAATAACAAAACTCAATTTTTAATTTTTTTTGGTTTGAATCACATTAAAATATGCGAAAAAAATAAATTGGTGAAATTCAAGTTGGGCCGAAATTCAAGTTGGGCCGGTACAACCCGAGACCCGAGTCAGCCCGAGTCAACCTGAGTTGATTCGGGTTGAGTCGGGTTATGGAACAGAGGCGAGTCGGCTCGGTTCCAAAATCACCAACCCGACTCAGTGTCGGGTCGGGTTCGGGTTGAGGCCAAACCCGACCCGACCCGTCCGACGCCCACCCCTAGACGTAATCTATTAAAGGTTGAAAGATTGGGAACATCAAGTGTAAATTACCCTTTACTACTATATAATAATAATAATATTATAATATAAAAGGGCATCCAGAAAGATTCTCTAATCAAGTTAAACCAACCGTTCTTAATTTCTACCCTTGACAAGTTGAGAGATGATCCATTACCAATTTGCCTGGGAAAAAATTCACATTATAATTTTATATATTATTGATATTTAAATATCTAATTATAACTATATATTTTAAACTTTCATTTTATCTTTCACACCCATTTCACCCAATTATATTATAATTATAATAAAGCCAATTATATTCACACTATACTATTTTATATCCTTATGACAATTTAATTGAAATAGTGACCCTTAATATATAGTCATTTCTATAATAACATTTCAAATATTTTTAAATCATATTTTTCTCATCAACTTTTCATTTATATTGATAATGATTATTTCCTTTTCAAAAATTATATTAGCTTGCTTTTAAATAAAAATATTATTTGTCACTTTTTGTTTTAGTTATTTTTTTCTTTTGTAAAATACCGTGGGCAAATAATTTTTTCATACCAAATTAAGATATTTTTTTGGAAAGAAAATTGATGCCAAATATATAAAATGTTCTAACCAATAAAAAATTGAAAATTAAAAAAGTGATCAAAAAATTATGGATTTACATATTATTATAATTATAAAAATATGAGGATTTGATTTTTTTTTGAGACATAAAACATGAGGAATTTCAACGCAAATAATTTGTACTGTGTTTAGTAAAAGTTGTAATGTCAATATTAACTACCCATATTATAATTTCTTGACATTATAAGGAGAATTAAAATACCCTTTTATTTAAAACCAATGCCCGAAATTTTGTCACAAGTGCAATATTGAGGTTGAACTAAATCTATAATTTATTTTATGAACAATGTAAGTGAAAAAGGAGAGAGAAATTCCCGTGACTTGTGTGTGTGGGAAAGAGAGAGGGAGGGAGGGAAATTAATATGAGTAATGATATAAATCCCCGCTAGTTTACCACTTTACCGGTCGACAATTTTACCCTTAAAAATCTAAATACCAAATAAGTGAAGAATCTGAATTGACAGTTTTATCTTGCAACTCCTTTTTATAATTTTGTCAATGGGTAAACTAATCGGTGAATCAATAGGGTAGTTTATCATTATCTAATTAATACAACATAGAGAGAGAGAGAGAGAAATTAATATAACATGTATTTCTGGTCTCACCAAATTAGAGATTGCTGCAATTCGTCCAACCCTTTTATTAGGAATTTTATTTTGTCTATATGCATGTATGTTATTATACTTATATATATACATGATATGCAAGCATAATAACATATATAAGTGTAGGTAAAATAAAATTTTTGCCCCTTTTTTTTATTATATCTTCACTAGAGGTTAGTGTTTATTGTGCCATAATAATGCTTGAGATATTTTCAGTAGTAATTTCATTAAGAATTGAAAACATTTTTTTTCTCTATGAATTTTTTTAAAAATATATATTCTATTAAGCGTACGTATATAGAACAGCAAACATCCCTAAACTTTTCACCCATTTGCAAGTTTGTCCTCAATCTTTAAATCCAGACGAACAGACCCCCAATTTTGAAAGATATGACATTATTCGTCCAGATCAAGTTCTGTCAATTTTACCATCAGTCAAGCCTAATAAACGCATTTAACGCAACACTCCAAATTAAGAAAATGACAATTCCGTCACTTCACTTTATTTTCCCTCCCCCTTTTTTTTGACAAAATAACATAACATAATATAAATGCAATAAAATTACATAATATTGACACATCCAACAAACTCTCTTCTTGAATATACATATAAGCGTATGAATGTAAGTCTCTGTGATACTCTTCATTATGTAAATCTTTCAAATATGGAAGAAGTAAGAATTCAAAAATGTGGGTATATATGATGAAAATGGAGACTTTTTGGGCAGATGACAACAACACTTAGAAAGATTTCAGACTTGTTCGCAACAAGCAATTTAATGCATTGAATAGGTTTAACTAATGTCACGAAAAAACTGCATTGACTAATAAGCTTGACCAAGAGCATCCACCTTGGTGTTGCCAAATTTAACTATCCACATAAGCAATAAAGTAGGGTTAGTAATTGTTAAGTACCATGTAAGAATGTTAAATTTAGCTATTAATATTCAACACATTGGTAGTGTTAAACCAATCCTTATAATTTAACTTTAAGTTAAAAATGGGCAATGACTAAATTAATTCAACCGATAAACCATATAAAAAATTAATAAAGAAATAAATATGATTGGCCACGTGAGTTGTTAAAATTATTGTTAACTTTAACAATAAGGTTAACATGTTGTTAAAAAGATCTCTTTTAACAACTTCATTAACACCACCAATATAATTACATTTTGAGTTGTTCACTAATAACTATACTAACACCCGAGTTTAACACTATATATCAATGTGGATGCTCTAACGGAGATAGTTAACTCCTTAACTGAATTTAATGATTTTGATTGAATGGGTGATCTTTTTCAAAGGTTGAGAGTTTATTGGTCTAAATTCGATCCAAACCACACCGCCACTTAAAAGTAGTTTAAAAACTTTTCAATTCAGGCCCCAAAAAAAAAAAAATTCCTTTCCAATTCATTCCAATCAATTTAAATTTTCAATCCGATCCACTGTTTTTGGTTCAGATTGGTTTAAAACCATGGTTTAACAAATAAAAAGTTGCACACGTTAATATCATTACGAGCTAAAAATATATTAATATCATTGACTACCAAAGCATCAATATAATTGGGTTGCAAGAACTTTGTTGCAAATATGGACTATAATTTGGTCACATTATAATAAGGTCCATTTATTTAACTTTAATATTATATATTTAATCTATATATATGTATATATATAATAAAATTTTCCGGCCAAAAAACTTCCATTTAAAATTTTTCTTTTCTTTCTTTTTTTGTTTTTGCTCTTAATTAACTTCTTATTATATACTGTAATTGTTATGTTTATAATAGTAAGAAGAATAATTAATAAAAGACTAATAACTTAACTTGTTATTATAATAATAACAATGATGATAATGATGATGGTGGTGGTGGTGGTGGTGGTGATGCTGATGGTGAAAATTAGTGGTGGTATATACTTCTTTTGTTTTTATCCTTTTTATATTAAATTTTATTTGCCTTTTCTTCTACTATTGCATGCATAATTGATCAGCAGTGCTATGAATGTGGTGCATAATTATTGGTTTTACCTTTTTCTTTTTTTAATTCAATTTTATTTTATTTTATTCTTTTTGGGTGTGTTTTAGCATCTACAAAAAAAAATTTTAGTCAGAAAATAAAATTGTGACTTTTCCCCTAAAAACTGATTTTTTTTTTTCTTTCTAACTTATTTTAAGATTATCTGAAATTCACTTGTGCATTAGTATACGACCACTATTTTGGATATATATCAAATTTTTGTCTTTTAATATTGTTTCTAAAAGTTTTTGTGTTTTGGGTTAATGGATAGTAGTTAACCTGATTTTTTTTCGCAAATATAAATGTTGGCCTTTTCGTGCTTGACTAATCTTTAGGGTCAATTGCAGCAAAGGTTCCAAATCTTTGCATCAGTTTACACATTTGTTTTCAACCTTTAAAACTTGATAATTAATTGCTTGTAATATAATTTTTCAATCAGATCATATATACTTTTATTTCCTTTGTAATTATTTCTTCCGTACATCGCACAAGGTAAAACTTGGTAACTATAAAACATATTAGATGTTTGGTTCTGTTTAAACAATTTTTAAAGTATTAGAACCTAATTCATTAGTCCATTCCTAGAGGTTCGATTTTAAGATAAAAAAATATACGCTAATCTATTGGAGTTCAATCTAATGGTTTGAAATCCAGAGTTTGGTTCAGGATTAAAATTTTACGATTTTTTTTTGGCCCAGCCCTTAATGACCTTTTAAAGTGAATATATATATATATATATATATTTACAGTGCCTTAAAAATAAGGTAAAGGATGTATTATTCAAAAACCAAAAATGACATATGATCTGAAACTAATTAA
>CAVNYN010243848.1:0-10185 GCA_963692815.1 Nyctanthes arbor-tristis | reverse complement strand
ACAATTCTCAATGCAATTGAAAACAACCATTTAATTTACCAAATATTGTGACTTATGAGAAAATAGAAGATTTAGTAAAATATTTCCGAGGCCTCCCATGCCAACAAATGCAACTGCAATTCCTGGACAAAACTTTCCTTTCCTTCTCTTGTTAGTAGACGGCCTAGTCTTTTAAAATTCATTAATCCTCAAGCAACTTTGATTTGTAGAAGAGAATGAATATAAAGCTAGAACACCAAAAAGGGAATTGAGATGGCTCGTCACATCTCAAGATTAAACTTAAAAAGTTTCTATCAAATTAACTTTCCTATATTTACAGCAAAAACCTACTAACTAAATAAGGTTTATCAACAAAAGAAAAAGATCAAGTATTGATCTATCTATATTACTGACCAAAATGTGTGTCCACTGATTTACGTCACTGCCAAAAACTAAGTGGGCCTAAAATTAGGCCATGCTGTGTTTTGTGCGTGTGTGTGTGTGTGTGTGAGAGAGAGAGAGAGAGAGAGAGAGGAACAAAATGAACATCGTTTCAACTAAGCTAAATCAGCATAATTAAACGTCGTCTCGACTGAGCTGGATATCTTGGAGTGCTTTTGTATTCCGTACCTGCAGATTTATAGAAATCTTCAAAGCATGTAACCACGTCAACTTTGTTTCATTTTTTATTAAATAACTATCTTTGAAAAAAAAATCCTGCACATCATGTAATATATACCAGGTCCTGAATCATTCATTGTTGTCAAAAAAAAAAAAATTATTTTGACTTGATCAAATCAACAAAGAAAAGGAGAAAGCAGAACTAATAATTAACTAATGCCGGAATTTAGGCAGAGACATAATTACGGGTTTACCTCAATAATTGCAATTGATTGACCAACACCGAATAATGACCATATTCTTCCATATTTGCAACTACTCAGCAACACCCATACTAAAATCCCACCGCTGTCACCGGCTACGCACAGACGCACAGTTCTCATCCAACACCACAATAACTTAAAGAGATTTAAACTCTAATCCAGAAATACCATATATGAAGGAAGAAACGGGCTATTTGAACCAGAAAATTCGAGGAGAAAAAGACAAGGGTGCAGTTAGGAATTGCAACGGGGGGCGGGTATAAGTCAATTATGCCTCTCTCGTTCCTGACCCTTTGTAACTACCCCGCCCCGTACCCGAATCAACTGGGTACAGGGAGTGTAAGCTTCAATTCGGGGAGGAGAAAAATACCCATTACCAGCCCTGTTTTATTTGTTTATTCATTTTTCCTAATAAAATTCAAAAATTAATAAAAAAATGTAAAGTACATAAAAAAGTAAAAAACATTCAAATAATATGAAACTCCCCAAAATAACAATAACCTAACATTTAATAAAAGCCTATTAAAAGGACGTATAGAATAAATATTAAACATGAAATAATTCAACAAATGCATCAACCTTTACTCATTCAAGATTTTGACAGAAGCACTATAATAACCAACTTATAGCACACTTTTCAACCACCAGTCCAAATACAGTATAAGAACCACTTTTTCTTTTCTTTCTACCATGACTATCTATTATTTTTATGTGCATATACCAGGAGGCAATCCGCAGTTCAATCACCAAATAAACATATTGAGGGATTAAACACTAATTTTAACTCTTTGACAACAATCATGTGCTAAAAATAGATTATAGACTCCCCTTTTCCTCGCTACCTAATTTTGCCATTCCATCATCACAATGTGTTAAATATTCTGTGTTTGTGTAATGTAAAATGAATCTTAGATGGGCCACGACTTAGGTCTCAGAACATCAAGAAAAACTACAGCAATCTTGCAAGTTGCAGCAAGGAAATTACCGTGTTCTGCCTTCTACGAGACTGAGAGAGAGAGAGTCCAGACGGAGTGGCTGCTGTGGCATGAGAGCCGAGAGAGCCAGAGAGGGTGAGAGATGGAGTTGCGGCTGTGACCTGTGAAAGTTGGCTACTTGGCTTGGCTTGGATATGCTGCGGTCTGCCGTCAGCCATGGAGAGGCGCCTAGACGGAGAGCATTCGCTGACGAGAAGGAGTTGGTTTGGAGCTGCTGCTGTAAGCCCTCGCCGTCGCACGCCTCCATTGTTTCTCATTATTGATCTCTGAATTTGGGGATGTCGACCAGGGAACCGAGGGTTGCAAGGTTAAAGTGATGTTTGCAAGACAGATCCCCATAGTTTCCAATTTATTTAAGTAGGTCCTAACGTTTCTGTCTTGGTTATTTGAGAATCCACAGATCTCTGATTAGATCTGTTCGAACCCAATCCTTTCTGATTTAATCATTTCAGCCCTTAAGTACTCAAATAAAATTAGCATTTGCGTCCCAGTCTTATACTATCATACTATTTCAATTTAGTCCCTATTGTTTTCTTTTATCTTAAACTATTTAATTACCAAACTCTAATATAAATTGATTTCCCTTTTTGGCTAGAAAAGGTGTGGTTGCCCAGTCAATCAGAAAGTTAATTTACCACTACATTAAGTTCAACGCTCACAAGATTAAAGTAAACTCTTATCTAAAGATGTTTTCAAAATATTTTTTAAAATGTGCGCATTGTAATTGATTTATTTTTTTAGTGCACGTGAATATATGATATGAATATCATGTGCTATATGCATATTGTTATTATTATAAACGTATTTAAGATCAAAGTTGAGAAGTTACATTTATCATATGACACTTGCTCTCAAGTAAATTATTATTAAGATCAAAATAGACTCCATTCTAGTTGCATATTAACATGTGCCATTTTATGTTATAAGATGATTATAATGCTCTAAGTTTACTATGAAATACTCAATCTTTTTCAAAATTAACACTTTCAAATTGCAGAGTCGATGGCAGGCTGACAAGTGATGAAAACATAATTATTTATTTATCTTACCATTTTGAATTATTTACTAAACTCAAGATAGTATTTGTCTTGCTCAATTTAATTCATTAAAGTTCATTGTTTAGATTAAATCATTTCTTTATTTTGAAATAAAGTTTCAGTTTTAAATGGTTGTTTATTTTTCCGCATTACTTATCTCAAAATTTAAAAAGTTAACGTTTTTATCATTTAAATTTTGGGGCGTTATAGTTCAGTAAATTCCAAAGCAAATTCCCTCGTCGACTCCTCTTGGCTGTTAGAAATGGTAGAAATTGGGGGTTTGGTAGTTAGGTAGGATCCTAAAAAATGGGGTAGATGGGTAGTTAGGTAAGATATTGAAAAAAATTATTTTATTTTTTATTATTTTTATTATTTCTAAAAAATCTTATTAGATAGTTAAGGGCATAATCGTCATTTTCTGAGATTAAGGACCTTGTATGTCAATTTATAAGAGGTAGGGGCTCACAGTGTTTAAGAAAAAGAATGGAGCCCTAACTGATATAAAGTGTAAATGTTGGAGTACAAATGTGAAATTTACCCAAAAGGAAAACATAAAGAGGGCAAAATTGAAAGGCAAAAATGGTCGACTATTAGCCAATGTTCTAGAAAGTGTAAGGCATAGAAAAGCGTCAAAGCCAAGCATTGAGCTTATGCGCGCCTAAGTGTACTAGTGCGATAAAAGCGTGACTAATACAATGTGCAAATCGTGACGAAACGTGGAGCTCAAGAAGCTTCTTATATACTATACACTAGACATTCTCTTATAAACTTTAGCATGCAGGTATTACTGGAAACCAAATTTCAAAGAGTTGACTGACTATAGTTTCCCTTCCAAAATGATAACTAAAATGTTGAAATATCAAATATCTCAAGTGGTTGTGATGATTTCATAATATTAACACTATGCCAAATCAAAAGGACATGGAGATAAAGTTTAGTGTAGAACACATAACGGTGAAGAGCACAACATCTTAGGCAGAAATGGGGGTAACCCTAAATTCGAGAGGCTTTCTAGTCAAATGCCAAAAAGAGTTTTCTCGTACACGTGACTTGTGTTTACACATCTCACAAATAAGGCCCTACTGAAATTTTTCATGAGCAAAAATTGATTATGGTCGCACAAGTACTTTTTTTACTTTCTCATGGAAATACCTCATCTATCTGTTCCCCAACTTGCACACAGCATTAAGCAAACAATAATTACATAAGAATTCTCAAAACATACCCCATTAAATTATATTCAACTTATTCTTACAACTTCAAATTTCAATCAAGCAAACTTTATTTGTTTACTTATTTTGTTCTTTTATGTAATAATTTCTTAATTTGATTCAACGTCCCTAGGTAATTAAGTTCATCCATTCTCTCAATGTATTAACTAAATGAGATCAAATAATAAATACAGAATTTTAAAAGTTCAATTAATTTTAATGATTTTAGATTTCAACAAATTTGATCCTTGCTTGAAATTAGCTTTATCTATTTCCTTATTTTAAACATTTAGACGGCATGTCATTGACAATTGTCCAATAGTTGTCCCAAAAATGACAATGAAATATACCAACCCTTCACAGTTAAGATTTGGAACATACTCTATCTTGTATAGTTCATGAATTGATTCACCAGAATCATTAACTAACATTTATCAAATACCAAAATTATTCCCTCCGCAAAGAATAGAAACCAAATAGAAGAATCAAAGAAATTCGCGCATAGCCCAGTCGCACTCAAGAAACATAAACAAACATATGTCTCATATAAGCCGAATTAACAAAAAAGAAATCCTTGACATTCAGAAAAATCTAGTGAAGCTCGACATAAATCCATTTTGGTGAGTCATGCAAATCGCATATTGAGAATTCTTTTCATGCTAATGATATTTCACGAATAGAAATTTATTAATATATAAAGGCACTTAACTGCCTTCATTTTTTGGACCATTTGCTATGTGGTCACTCTCGCGGTGAGTCTCTTATGCGATAAATGTTTGATTTATGGCAAGTTTTTTTATTACCTTTTTTTATTCCATATTCGTATGTAACTTTCCCTTTCCAGTCTCTTTTGTGACTATAACATGTCTTTTACTATGGTTTGATTGTATCATGTTTTGATGCAACCTTGTTGATTATAAAATTTTCTATGTGAGTTTTGATTATAAAGTCTGTCATCATTTAAATGACATACTTATTTAATCTATATATTAATGGGTGCTCATAATTTCTATATACAGTTAATGAATTTTGATGCTATCTTTTTTGTTTGTAAACTACAATATGTAGATATTTATATTTTTGATTGATAAATTTGATTCAAGTAGAGAGATGGTATTCAATTAGCACATGATAAATGATTATTGGCTCTTGATGGAAGAGGACGGGGCTATTTTAAGAGATCGGAAGAGCACTGTAGAGGGCTAGAAGAACTGTGAAGATGTAAGTATTTATAGTCGTAAAAATAGATACATATATTTGATCGTAGAAAGCCGAATGCAAAAACTATATATTATAACAATAGGATGATTTAATTAAATTTTCTCCTTTAAATATTTGATCATTGATTCAATTATTGTATACTTATATTTTTAAATTTTTTACAAAGCTACAATATTTATTTATTATGCAGCTGCCAAATAGATATATTTTTACCATATTTTTGTACCCGTGCAATGCACAGGTGGATTACCTAGTTTATTTTCATTCTTTTCTCTCAAGTGCAGTGATACTAATCACAATTTGAGAATTCAAAATAGGAAAAGTTGACACATTATTACTTGAAATCAATAACTTCAAGATAATAATTCCATAGAATGGGGGTTGGAAAGAATAAATTTATACTTTTACATTTTTTCAATTTTCTATTGTCAATATTTTTTTTAAAATTTAGGGTAATATTCACTTGGGTTAATTTCACAAAAGGTCTCTAACCTTTGAGTTATGAATCAGTTTCGTCCTTAACTTTTTTCACTTTCCTGGGTCTCCAACCTTTCATAAATGTGCACAACAAGATCCCTCTTGACACTATTCATTCAGTTTTTTTAGAAAATAACGGTTATACTCTCAATTTTTGAAGTTAAGAAATAAAATATTTAAAAATAATAAGAAAGTTAAAAAAAGAAAAGAAAACCCTCCCCACCCAGCTCCCTCCCCCTCATGAAGCTACTGGAAGCGGCAACAGAAACTGGAGGGTGAAGCCCTTTTTTTGGCAGCAAAATTCACCTCCCACTTCAAAAAATTGCTGCCAAAAATGGTGGGGTGTGAATCCCCCAGCGACAGCAAAAATGCTGCCAAAAAGCATTTTTGCTTCAGAAAATGACAATAAAAAGGTTTCTATTTCAAATAGCTTTTTTTTTTTTTGGAGGGAGGAGCTTTGCGGCAGCAAGAAATGGGGGATTCACCCCCCCACCAATTTCTACAGGAAACGGCAACAAAATGCTGCCGTTTCCGGCAGCTTCATGAGAGGAGGGGGGAAGGGTGGGGGTGGGATGGGTTTTCTTTTTTTTTTTTTTTTAATTTCTTATTATATTTAAATATTTTATTTTTTTAAATTCAAAAGTTGAGGGTATAACTGTTATTTTTTTAAAAAATTGATAGAATAGTGTCAAAAGACGCCTATCTTGCGTATTCATAAAATGTTGGAGACCAGGTGAGTGAATAAAGGTTATGGATGAAATTGATTTTTAACTCAAAGGTTAGAGGCCTTTTATGAAATTATCCCTTTTCACTTTCAGTCCCCAACCTTTTAAATGTACTAGTAGTTCAAATGTGCGTTGCACATTGTACATATAACAACTATAAAAGCATACACCCTAATGTTAAAGATTAGTAACATATTTTTGAGTTTTCATCAGACCACGATAATAGAGAATCCGTTTAAAGCACTTCCCATTAATTTTTTTAAAAAACTTCCCTCCGATGTGATATACATGGATACACTATACAGATTTAAAATACACATAGTTTAAATTTGAAATATACGTGGATGCATAATACATGGGGTGAGAAGTTTTTTAGCAAAACTTCTGGGTAGTGTTTGAAAATTTTTCCTATAATAAATACATAAAACTATAAAAAGGAAAAAAAAAGACTAAATAAAAAGAAATATTTTCATTAAGAAGTCTTCGGTAGCATTCATCTTTTCAATTGTTTCTCAATATAGTGCTTTCTAATTCCCATTTTTCTATATGATAATTGAAAATTTTCTATGGCTTTGAGGAAAGTAAAAATAAAAATTGCATACTTTATTCAAAAAACGTTGCATCAAGCTAATAGTTTTTGTATTAGTATTCCGATCTAATTATTATTATTCCACTATCTATAGTATTCTCTTCTATTACTTTTTCCATTCTTTTTGTAATTGCTTATATAGTAGAATCATCATAAAATGCAAGTTGTAAACTAGTTGGTTATATAAGAGTTCCAATGAAAAAAAGAAAGAAAAACACACATAAGAGTTCATACCAAATGCTTCCAAATCTTTTTGGTATATTTCTCCATTGCAAGAGGAATAAAGAAAAATAGAGAAGAAATTGAATATGGTCTACCAATCTTTAAAATAAACATATCACTCTTCCTGTAATATGCTATGACGTGTGATTTTAAAATATAAGAATATTGTTAAATAGTGTTTGCATATGTTGAAAATACGTTTAAGGTGAATAACTATGCACACTAAAAATTTAGTGTTATTGTATTGAATAAATGAATGTTTCACATATTTATAGTTTTAACATATTGTAGTTGTGATAATAAATAAAACAGTGCACTCAAAAAACTATAATAGAAAATTCAAAGAACTAAATTTTCATAAATGAAAGTTTGCTATTAATACATTAGAATTATACCACAGAAGGAAAAAGGTAATGAAAAAATGATTATATCATTTATAAATTTATTAAAAGTCAAGTTATCAAAAAACAATTAAAACCAGAAAAGTTAAAAAACTTATTAAAAGCCAAGTTATCAAATGACTATAGAATATGTTAAAAGTGGTTATTAATTAAGTCTTGTAACCAACGTTTGATAGGTTAAGAAAAAAGTCATTTATTAAGATTTTAAATATATGAAAAAATTACACCAAGGATAGTTTTGGTATTAAAAGAAAAAACTAGGGATAAAGCGGAGAAGTGAATGTTTTACTAATATTTCTATTTTTATATATTAGTGATAAAAGTAAAATGGTCAATTTATTGGGGTTTAACGGAAAAATGGACGGAACCTTGACAGAAGGACGAAATTCAACTATTATATAAAAGATTATAGACCAATGAGGCGAGGAAAAAAAAAGAATGGGGGCAAGATCGTGTAAAAATTGAAAGGGAGGTGACTAACGGTGAAATCTGCCCTTTCTGAAAGTTTTCCCATCTTTTAATTCTAAATACACTATTACTTGCTATGACAAGATGTTAAAAACCGAAATATTTGCATTGATCTAAAATCAAGATTTAAGGGTAATCTACTCTCTCTCTCTCTCTCTCTCTATATATATATATAAAATAAGAATGGGGTTTCTAGCGTTGATGTCATCTAATGAGTTTTTCTTTTCTTTTTTCTTTTTTTAATTTCATTTTATATTCCTTTTGTTGATATATCATACTTTCCCGAAAACTAAAGGAAATTTTGGCCCATTTTCCTCCATTTTCTTTTCTATTCTTCTTGATCCTTCAATCCCAAAATTTTTGATTAAATCTTTGAAATCTTACAATCTAATGAAGTGTTTTTTAGTCCATTTTCTTGATTCGTGTTTTTTATGAAATCATCATTTCAGTCATCTAATGAGCCCGTTTTCCTCCATTTTCCTTTTTGGTTCTTCTTGATTCTCCAATCCCACAATTTTTTATTAAATCTTTGAGTTCTTGCAATCTAATGAGTTTTTTTTTTTAATCTATTTTGTTGATTCTTCTTAAGGTGTTTTATTTTGTTTTTATTTTTTTTGTGTAAATACTATTATAGGTGAGCTGAATTTGTTTACAAAATTTGAGTAAAGTAATTGTTAACTACTTATTAGAATTTGTAACTATTTAACATTTATTATTTGTATTGTTTATTATATTTATTATACTATCGAACACAATCATCTTTTTTCCTACTATTATATGGATCATAAATGTGCACAAATCACTTTGTAATTGCAAAAATAATTGCAACTACTTAATAATTTATAAAAATACTTGCCAACATGCATATAATAAAAAAGTTTTTTTTAATTTTCTTTTAATTCACGGCTACTATATGATGTCGAATGTTTACAGAACAAAAGTTTAAATTAACTATCAAATAACTACGTAATCAAGTATAAAAACTTAAATTAATTATTTTTTAATTTTAATATTTTTGTTTGATTGTAACAAAAGAAATTGTTAACTAAAAATCTTCTTCTTTCTTCTTCATTTTTGATATAAGCTTTCAAATCTTATTAATTTCTATCAAGTATAAATTAGTAAATGAGTCATATACTTAATTGGTGTTTTTTGTATCCTCTCTTCTTTGAATTTTAATTTTTGCCTTTCCTACTAATAAATTTTTTTCCTATGTATAAGATCGTAAATTATAAAGAGGCGTTGGTATTTATTTTAACTTTATGACGTGTACTTTGTTAAAAGCACTACCAAGTTGGGGTTGTATATTTGACAGTGTATTTTAATTATTATTATTATAAAACATTATTATTCCATGTACTTTATGTTTTATAATAATAATTATTATGTTATACGTATGGAAAATTAATGGAGAAGAAACGTATACTAATATTTTGCACATCATGAAGGTCTAGGCTTTTGAATAAAAGTAAACTGAGTATACCTTAGCAATTCTTCAATTTTGGTATTTTGCACTTTTCTTAATTTTTTCTTTTTAATGAATGTTTTACAGATACTGATTATTTAAATTTGTTTGTGTTAGCATTTAATTTGTTATTGTCATTGTTTTTTCCGTGCAACGCACGAGTGATAATTCTAGTACATTTTCAAAATTGGATTATAGAAATTAGGAACTAAAATCTTGCGTAAAGGGGCTATAATCAAAATGCCCATGTATAATGCGACGAGCAAATGCGAAAAGGCTCAGAAAATGGCTGTAAGTATCAATTATCAAGATTTGAAGTTGCCGGATTGGAAGCTACAGATCTTCTAATCTTCAAGAAATTAAATCACAAAAATACGGGAACCCATATTTGAATTTGAAAAGATGAAACATAAAGACATTGGAAAAAGTACCTCATAAATGATATGAGGAGGTTTTAATAATATGACAAAGTGCCAAAGAATCGCAAGGCTAGTCAACTAGTGCAAGACTG
>CAVNYN010243845.1:0-17374 GCA_963692815.1 Nyctanthes arbor-tristis | reverse complement strand
AATTAAAATTTGAACTTATAAGTTATACTGACAAATTGTAAACATTTCTAAATGTATTTTGAATCGTATTGACTAGTATTTAGAGATTATTTAAAGGTTAACGCCTCTAATCAAACAACTAAGATGGATAATTAACTCATAACGATTTCATTATCGTTATAACAATTAATATTTTTTAATGAATAGTGTCACTAAATTAAAATTTGAGATTACAAGGATTGTATGACTTTGGAGGTTGAGCTTCGAGCTATCTTCGATGGTATATTACTGGCCAGGTCACCTATCTTCGATGGTATATTACTAACCAAGTCACTTGGTATATCAAATTTATGGGTAGAGGCTGATTCTACAGTCACTATCCATTGTATTCTTTACAGAGGCGGTCCTTGGAATCTTGAAACCATTATTCGGCACATTCGGCAGCAGTTGCAGTTGGACAGGGACAGACTCTCACACATTTACCGCAAGGGCAACCTGGCTGTGGATGCTCTTGCTTCTGACGGCTGGACCAGACAGGGTTACACAGAGTATGGGATTCATGATCTACCTTCACTGGCCCGTGGACTTCTACAGATGGACGGTCATGGTTTTCCCTCAGTCAGTGGTATATAGTTTAGCTTAATTCTTTATTTTTTGAGTCATGTGTACAATTACTCTAACTATTGTTTTATTTCTTGCTCTTACTGAGATCGGAAGAGCGTCGTGTGGGTAATACCTCCTTATTTATGCTTTCATTTATTGTACATTCAGTTGAAAGTCAGGTTTCATGTCTCCCTCCTGGTTATACTATTTATTGAGATGTTAATAAAAATAGTAAGGAGATTCCAAACCCACACGCTATTTAAGGCAGACGCCTAAAAACGACACTGCAGCCTAGTTGGTGCTTTGATTTAAAAAAAAATTAAAATTTGACCTAGTTTAAAAAAATTAAAAAAGACCTAAAATTTGAACTACGAAGTTATACAGACAAATTATAAATATTTCTTAATGTGTTTCGAGTATTGTTGACTAAGACTTAGAGGTGAACACCTCTAATCAAAGACCAAACATAGATAACTAACTTATAACGATTTCATTATCTTTATAATGATCTGAATATTGTTGAGCGAACACTGTAATTAAATCAAAATTTGAACTTCTAAGTTATACTGATAAATTATAAACATTTCTTAATGCATTTCGAGTCGTATTGACTACACTATTAAAAAATACCGCATCAGCCACAGATCGGAATTGCATCAGTTGCAAACTTCTGACGGAACCGTCGGTACTTTGATACGGGCAGAAATCCGTTGGAAATTTCCGACGGCATCCCCAACCCGTCGGAAATGAATTTTGTGACCAAATTCATCTTTTAATTATACTTTGTAAATATTGTTCAATTTTAAAAAAACGTTAGATATTTGTTTAATTATCCCTCCACTATCGCATATGCCCTTTTATCAAATAAATGTTTTAATATACATAATGTTGTTGTCAAAAATATACTAGATGTGTTAACCTATATAATAGAAAATAAAATTTATTCCTACCCTCTTTCATGCCCCCTTTTATCAATCAAAAGTTTTGATGTGTACAATGTTATAGTAAAAAATATATTAGATATATCAAGCAACGAATATAAAAAAATAAAAATATTATAAACAATTAGAAGTGTTACTAACAATCAATAACTCTTAGATATGGAATAGAAAATGATTTATATATTTGATTCTTTAATTAAAAATGTATAATAACAGTTGTATTTATAGTCTTTACATAGACTGATTACATGTACTCAAATAATGTTTAACAATCCATTTGTAAAAAAATATAATATGAAATAAATTTTTTTAATGGTAATATGTGACTTATCCAGTAAAATATAATGTAAAACAAATACGTTAATAATTGATGAAGATTTTATTCAGTTATTTAGTGTTTAAGGTTTAAAACAATAGTTGTAAATAATTTTTTTATTAATTATTAGTATTTTAAAAAATCACATAAATCATAATTTTAAGAATCGATAAAAATTTGGTATGGAGTGTTTTTAAATTTTTTAGTTTTTTACAAAGACAATTAATATTACAATTAAGAAAATTGGTGTAAAAAATTAAATTAATTGACACCAGCAAATAAAATTTAGAGTATAACATATATTTAAATATAAATAAAAATTAAATTAAATAAAAGTTCAAAGTTTATATATAATTTGAACCGAAATATTAACAAACACGCGAGCAAGCCTGGTAGTTGGGACTTCACTCCCTAACCACCAGCTCATGGGTTCGAAACGCCATCTTTGCAATTGCAAGAATTAAATCCTTGCGGGTCGGGAGTGGCGAACTGGATAAGTGGGCTGGCGGGGCGGGGCGGGGCGAGGAGGGACGGGGCGGGTCGTGGGTCCGTTAGATTGTTTAGATAGATTTTTAAAACGGCCATCGGAAATTTCCGACAACAGCAATCCATCGGAAATTTTCGACGGAAACACTATTTCATCAGAAATTTCCGATTCTACCGTCGGAAATTTCCGACGGACATTACGGTCGGAAACTTCCAACGGAATAAGGCCGTTGGAAACATTTGGCCATCAGAAATTTCTGACAGACACAACGATCTCCGTTGGAAACCATTAGCAACGCGACCTTGACCTACGACGTTTCCGACGGCCAATTTTCCGTCGGTGCTGACCTGTAGCGATAGATATTGAGGCTTTAGCGATGGAATTTTCTGTCGCTGAAAGGCAATTTTTTAGTAGTGCTAGTATTTATAGATGATTTTGAGACAATCACCTCTAACCAAACATCTAATATGGATAATAAACTCATAATGATTTGAATATTTTTAAATGAATAGTGCCACTAAATTAAAACTTGAACTTCTAAGCTATGATGACAAGTCATAAGTATTTTTTAATGCGTTGTTAGATGTATTGAATAGTATTAAGCAATGAACACATTTGGTCAAACAACAACAATGGAAAATTAACCCATAACAATTTCGTAATTGTTATATCGATTTGAATTTTTTGCATGAATGGTGTCATTAAATTAAAATTTGAACTTCTAAGTTATACTGATAAATTATAAAAATTTCTTAATATGCTGTGAGTGGTATTGACTAGTACCTAGTGGTGAACACCTCGAATCAAAGACCAAAAATAGAGAATTTACTTATAACGAATTCGTTATCGTCATAACGATTTAAATATTATTGAATAAATAGTGCTATTGAATTAAAATTTGAACTTTTAAGTTATAGTGACAAATTATAAACATTTCTTAATGTGTTGAGAGTAGTATTGGCTACTACTTAGAGGTGAACACCAATAATCAAAGACCAAATATGGGTAATTAACTCGTAACAATTTCGTAATCGTTATAACGATTTGAATATTTTTGACTGAATAATGCCGCTAAATTAAAACTTCTAAGTTATACTACCAAGTCAAAAGTATTTTTAATGTGTTGTTAGTCATAGTGACTAGTATTAAGAGATGAACACATCCAACCAAACAACTACAATGGACAATTAACTCATAACGATTTTGTAATCGTTTGTAATCGTTGTAACGATTCAAATATTTTTGAGTGAATGGTGTTATTAAATTAAAATTTGAATTTCTAAGTTATACTAACAAATTATAAACATTTCTTAATGTGTTGTGACTATTATTGACTAGTACTTAGAGATGCACATCTAATCAAAGACCAAAATGGATAATTAACTCATAATGAATTCGATGTCGTTATAATGATTTGAATGTTATTGAGTGAGCAGTGCCACTAAATTAAAATTTGAATATCTAAGATATACTGACAATTTGTAAATGCTTCTCAATGTGTTGTGGCTGGTATTGACTTGTACTTAGAGGTGAACACAGCTAAGCAAAGACCAAAAATAGACAATTAACTCATAACGAATTCGTTATCACTATAACGATTTGAATATTATTGAGTGAATGGTGCAACTAAATTAAAATTTGAACCTCTAAATTATACTAACATATTATAAACCTTTTTTAATATGTCGTCAATGGTATTGGCTAGTAATTAGCGGTGAACACCTATAATCAAAGACCAAAATTGCAAAATTAACTCATAACTATTTCGTAATCATCATAAGGATCTGAATATTTTTGAGTGACTGGCACCATTAAATTAAAATTTGAACTTCTAAGTTATATCGACAAATTATAAACATTTCTTAATGTATTGTGAGTAGTATTGACTAGTACTTAGATGTGAACACCTTTAATCAAAGACAAGAAATAGATAATTAACTCATAACAAATTCGTTAGTCGCTCTTCCGATCTTTGAATATTATTGAGTGAATAGTGCCATTAAATTAAAATTTGAACTTATACTAACAAGTCAAAAGTATTTTTTAATGTACTGTTAGTCGTATTGACTAGTATTAAGAGATGAATACATCTAACCAAACAACTACAATGGACAATTAACTCATAACGATTTTGTAATCATTATAACGATTTGAATATTTTTGAGTGAATAGTGTCATTAAATTAAAATTTGAACTTCTAAGTTACACTGACAAATTATAAACATTTTTTAATGTATTGTGACTATTATTGACTAGAACTCAGAGGTTAACACTTCTAATCAAAGACCAAAAATAGATAATTAACTCATAACGAATTCGCTGTCGTTGTAAAGATTTGAATATTATTGAGTGGACAGTACCACTAAATTAAAATTTGAACTTGTAAGTTATAATGAAAATTATAAAAGTTTCTTAATGTGTTGTCAGTGGAATTGCCTAGTACTTAGAGGTGGATACCTATCATCAAAGACCAAAAAAGGATAATTAACTCATAACGATTTTATAATCATTATAACGATTTTAATATTTTCGAGTGAATAGTGACACTAAATTAAAATTTGAACTTGTAAGTTATACTAAAAAATCAGAAGTATTTTTTAATGTGTGTCAGTTCTATTGACTAGTATTAAGAAATGAACACATCTAACCAAACAACTACAAAAAAATTAACTAGTAACTATTTCGTAATCGTTATAACGATTTGAATATTTTTGAGTGAATGGCGTCATTAAATTAAAGTTTGAACTTATAAGTTGTACTGATAAATTAAAAACATTTGTTAATGTGTTGTCAGTGGTACTGACGAGTACTTAGATGTGAACACCTGTAATCAAAGATAAAAAATAGATAATTAACTCATAACGAATTCGTTATCGTTATAAAGCTTTGAATATTATTGAGTGAATAGTATCATTACATTAAAATTTGAACAATTAAGTTATAGTGACAAATTGTAAATATTTCTTAATGTGTTGTGAGTAGTATTGACTAGAAGTTCGAAGTGAACACATATAATCAAAGACTAAAAATGGATAATTAACTCATAAATATTTCATAATCATTATAAGGATTTGAATATCTTTGAACGAATGGTGTCGCTAAATTAAAATTTAAACTTCTAAGTTCTCTATCAAGTCAAACGTATTTTATGTATTTTTTTTCGCATTGACTAGTATTAAGAATCTAACCAAACAACTACAACGGACGATTAACTCATAACAATTTCGTAATAGCTATAACGATTTGAATATTTTTGAGTGAATGGTGTCATTAAATTAAAATTTGAAGTTCTAAGTTATACTAACAAATTATAAAGATTTCTTAATGTGTTTTGACAGTTATATAACTTTACCTAGAGATGCACATCTAATCAAAGGACAAAAATAAATAATTAACTCATAAAGACTTCATTATCATTATAACGATTTGAATATTATTGAGTAAACAGTGCAACTAAATAAATTTGAACTTTTAAGTTATACGGATAATTTATAAACTTTTCTTAACGTGTTGTGACTTGTATTGACTAGTATTTAGAGGTGACCACAGCTAATCGAAGACCGAAAATGGATTATTATCTCATAATAAATTCGTTATCGTTATAACGATTTGAATATTATTGAGTGAATAGTGCAATTAAATTTAGATTTGAATTTCTAAGTTATACTAACAAATTATAAATGTTTCTTAATGTGTTGTCAATAGTATTAACTAGTATTAAGAGATGAACATATGTAACCAAACAACTACAATGGACAATTAGCTCATAATAATTTAGTAATCGTTGTAACAATTTGAATATTTTTGAGTGAACGGTGTCATCAAATTAAAATTTGAACTACAAAGTTATATTGACAAATTATAAACATTTCTTAATGTGTCGTGAGTGGCATTGACCAGTACTTAGAGGTAAACACCTTTAATCAATGACCAACAATAGAAAATTACCTACTACCGAATAACGATCTAAATATTATTGAGTGAATACTGTCACGAAATTAAAATTGGAACTTCTAAGTTATACTAACAAATTATAAATATTTCTTAATATGTTATAAGTGATATTGACCTGTATTTGAGGTGAACACCTATAATCAAAGATAAAAAATGAATAATTAACTCATAACGATTTTATGATCATTGTAACGTTCAAAATATTTTTGAGCGAATAGTGCCACTAAATTAGATTTAAACTTCAAAGTTATACTGACCGATTATATACATTTCTTAAGGTGTTATGAGTAGTATTAACGAGTACTGAGCGGTGAACACCTCTAATCAAAAGGCCAAAAATGGATAATTAACTCATAACAATTTTATTATAGTTATAACGATTTGAATATTATTAGTGAATAGTGCCATTAAATTAAAATTTGAACTTCTAAATTATACCGACAAATTATAAACATTTCGTAATGTGTTGTGAGGAGTATTGACTAGTATTTAGGTGTGAACACCTCTAATCAATGACAAAAAATAGATAATTAACTCATAACAAATTTGTTATCATTATAATGATTTGAATATTATTGAGTGAATAGTGTCATTAAATTAAAATTTGAACTTCTAAGTTATACTAAAAGATTATTAATGTTTCTTAATTTGTTGTGAGTGGTATTGACTTGTACTTAGAGGTGAATACCTATAATCAAAGACCAGAAGTGGATAATAAACTCAAACGATTTTTTAATAATTACAATGACTTGAATATTTTTAAGTGAATAGTGTCACTAAATTAAAATTTGAACTTCTAAGTTATATTAAGTCAAAAGTATTTTTTTAATGCGTTGCTAGTCGTATTGACTATATTAAGAGATGAACACATCTATCTAAATCGTTATGACGATTTCGCAATCGTTATGACGATTTTAATATTTTTGAGTAAATGGTGTAATTAAATTAAAAATTAGGACTTTTAAGTTATACTGACAAATTATAAGCATTTCTTAATGTATTGTGATTGTTATTGACTAGGACTTAGAGGTGAACACATCTAATCAAAGACTAAAAATGGATAATTAGCTTATAACGAGTTTGTTATCGTTATAACGATTTGAATATAATTGAGTGAATAGTGCCACTAAATTAAAATTTCAACTTCTAAGTTATAGTGACAAATTATAAACATTTCTTAATGTGTTATCAGTGGTATTGACTAGTAATTAAAGGTAGACCCCTATAATCAAGATAATTAATGATTTGAATATCATTGACTGAATAGTGACATTAAATTATAATTTAAACTTTTAAGCTATATTGACAAATTATAAACATTTAATGTGTCGTGAGTGGTATTTGCTAGTACTTGGAGGTGAACACCTATAATCAAAGACAAAAAATAGATAATTAACTCGTAACGATTTCTTAATCATTATAACGACTTGAATAATTTTGAGTGAATTGTATCATTAAACTAAAATTTGAACTTCTAAGTTATACCAACAAATTATAAATATTTCTTAATGCATTATCAATGGTATTGACTAGTATTTAGATGTGAATACCTCTAATCAAAGACAAAGAATAGGTAATTAACTCATAATGAATTAGTTATTGTTATAATGATTTGAATATTTTTGAGCGAATAGTGTGATTAAATTAAAATTTGAACTTCTATGTTATACTGAAAAATCATAAACAATTCTTAATTTTTATTTGAGTGGTGTTGACTTGTACATAGAGGAGAACACAAACGGATAAATAACTAATAACAATTTTGTAATCATTATAACGATTTTAATATTTTTGACTGAATAGTGACACCAAATTAAAATTTGAACTTCTAAGTTATACTAAAAATTCAGAGGTATTTTAACGTATAGTTAGTCGTATTGACTAGTATTAAGA
Source organism: Nyctanthes arbor-tristis (assembly GCA_963692815.1). NCBI lineage: Eukaryota > Viridiplantae > Streptophyta > Magnoliopsida > Lamiales > Oleaceae > Nyctanthes > Nyctanthes arbor-tristis. The sequence goes on along the minus strand of CAVNYN010243845.1, from coordinate 9,201 downwards.
AATGAAGACATCTAACCAAACAACTACAATGGAAAACTAACTCGTAACTATTTCGCAATCATTGTAACGATTTGAATATTTTTGAGTGACTGGTGTCATTAAATTAAAATTTGGACTTCTAATTTATACAGAAAAATTATAAACACTTCTTAATGTGTTGTGACTGTTATTGACTAATACTTAGAAATGAACACGTATAATCAAGGGCCTAAAATGGATAATTAACTCATAACGAATTTGTTATCGCTATAACGATTTGACTATTATTGAGTGAAAAGTGCCACTAAATTAAAACTTGAACTTCAAAGTTATACTGACAAATTATAAGCATTTCTTAATGTGTTGTCAATGGTATTTACATGTAATTAGAGGTGGAAACCTATAATCAACGACCAAAGATGGATAATTAACTCATAACAATTTCATAATCGTTATAACGATTTGAATATTATTGAGTGAATAGTGACACTAAATTAAAATTTGAACTTTTAAGTTATATTGACAAATTATTAACATTTTATGTTGTGAGGGGTATTGACTAGTACTTGGAGGTGAATACCTATAATCAAAATATAAAATGGATAATTAACTCATAACGATTTCGTAATCGTTATAACGACTTGAATATTTTTGAGTGAATTATGTCACTAAATTAAAATTTGAATACCGATTTATTATAAATATTTTTTAATGTGTTGTGAGTAGTATTGACTCGTGTTTAGATGCGAATACATCTAGTCAAAGACAAAAGAATATGTAATTAACTCATAACGAATTCGTTTTCGTTATAACGATTTGAATATTATTGAGTGAATAATGCGATTAAATAAAAATTTGAACTTCTAAGTTATACTGGCAAATTATAAAAGTTTCTTAATTTTTTTTTGAGTAGTACCTATAATCAAAGGCTAAAAATGGATAATCAACTCATAACGATTTCGTAATCATTATAACGATTTGAATATTTTTGAATGAATAGTGTCACTAAATTAAATTTGTACTTCTAAGTTATACTAACAAGTCAAAAGTATCTTTTAATGTGTTGTTATTTGTATTGACTAGTATTAAGAGATGAAGACATCTAACCAAACAACTACAATGGACAATTTACTCATAACGATTTCGTAATCGTTATAACGATTTGAATATTTTTGAGTGAATGGTGTCATTAAATTAAAATTTGAACTTCTATGTTATATTGACAAATTATAAACATTTCTTAATGTGCTATGACTGCTATTGACTAGTACTTAGAGCTGAACACATCTAATCAAAGACCAAAAATGGATGATCAACATATAACGAATTCGTTATCGTTATAACGATATGAATATTATTGAGTGAATAGCGCCATTAAATTAAAATTTAAACTTTTATGTTACACTAACAAATTATAAACGTTTCTAAAATGTTCCTGGTGGTATTGACTAGTACTAAGAGTTGAACACCTATAATCAAAGACCAAAACTGGATAATTAACTAATAAAGATTTCATAATCTTTAAATCGATTTGAATATTATTGAGTAATTAGTGATATTACATAAAAATTTGAAGTTCTAAGTTATACTGACAAATTATAAATGTTTCTTAATGTGTTGTGTGTGATATTGACTAGTACTTCGAGGTGAACGCCTATGATCGATGACCAAAAATGGAAAATTAATTCATAACGATTTCGTAATCGCTACAATGATTTGAATATTTTTGAGTGAATAGTTTTACTAAATTAAAATTTGAACTTCTAAGTTATACTAACAAGTCAGAAGTGTGAATATATGGTTCTCTAGACTTTAATCAGGATGTATCCTTCCTAGCTAATGAAACTGTTAATCTAGTGTAAAGTATAACACGACCTAGATATGTCTAGCTCGAATATATTTGCGGAAAATAAATAATACCAGATATGTTGATGCAGAAACCCTAAGAAGGGAAAAACCACGGGCACCCTTACTATGGGACAAACCAATCCACTATCACAGGTAAGACTTTAGTACAACTCGAGATAATTAGTGATATCGTAATAAACACTAAACATTCAAAAGAAAAACTTATAAAAGAAATTCCCTCAGCCTTTTAACATGTGACAACACCCTTGCTTGTATCTCTTGCTCTCGCGCTCATACAGGGACGTACATCAAGCTTCCTAGAGATCACCTGAACTCATCTTAGGAAACAAGACCTCCTAAACCTCTTCAACCTTGTGTGGATAGTCCTTCGTACATATATATTGATCTTTTATCAATGCACTTTGAAGGGTTTGCCAAACAAACACAGTTTAAGACATGTGAGTCCAGTTTTGCAAGTATAAAATTCATGGAGAGGCAGTGTTTGTTTTTCTCTTGTTTGCGTCGAGTTCAAAGAATGTGTCTTGAAAGAATGGCTCAACCGTGTTGTCTTCAATGTTGGACCTACAAGAGTATATATAGAATGAACTTAGAATTCTTGCGTAAGACAAGAATTAAAGAGCCCGAATCCATGTAGAAATAAAACAAAAGGAAAGTTAGGATCGCATAATAATACTATAAACACAAAACTTTCCAAAGTTAAATCAAACTTGTCATGCAAGAAGTTAATACCTAATAGAATAAGGAAACTAGTGTATAACATAAACTAGGAAACTTAAAACTTGCATGTTAAATAAAATTCTTGAGCCTCAAGAAAGGTACACACACCCCAACCTTCCTTTTCGACCAAGACTACTTAAGATTTGCATGCTAGAGTAAATATGACACGTAAAACAAAGTCAAGCAATATTTGTAACACAATGTGACATATTTTGATACTTAGTAAAAATTAGGATTGCCAACATTAGAACACGTTTTGTACTAACAAGAAGTATTTTTTGATGTGTTGTTAGTCGCACTGACTAGTATTAAGAGATGAGCACATCTAATCAAATGACTGCAATGGACAATAACTCATAGCTATTTAGTAATCACTATGACGACTTGAATATTTTTGAGTGATTGGTGTCATTAAATTAAAATTCGAACTTCCAAGTTATACTGACAAATTATAAGCATATCTTAATGTGCTGTGACTAGTATTGACTAGTACTTAGTGGTGAACACATCTAATCAAAGACAAAAAATGGATAATTAAGTAATAACGAATTCGTTATCATTATGGCGATTTGAATATTATTGAGTGAATAGTGCCCATAAAATTAAAGTTTGAACTTTTAAGTTATACTGACAAATTATAAACATTTCTTAATGTATTGTAAGTGGTATTGACTAGTACTTAAAAGTGAACACCTATAAACAAAGACCAAAAATGGATAAATAACTATAACGATTTGGTAATCGTTATAACGATTTGAATATTTTTGACCGAATAGTGGCGCTAAATTAAAATTTAAACTTCTAAATTTTACTGACAAATATTATACATGTCTTAATTTGTTACGAGTAGTATTAATGAGTACTAAGCGGTGAACACCTATAATCAAAAGACCAAAAACGGATAATTAACTCATAACGATCTCATTATCGTTATAATGATTTGAATATTATAGAGTGAATAGTGCCATTAAATTAAAATTTGAATTTCTAAGTTATACAAACAAATTATAAACATTTTTTAATGTATTTTGAGTCGTATTGACTAGTATTTAATGATTATTTAGAGATTGAGGGCTTTAATAAAACAACTAATTATATGAATAATTAACCCATAACGATTTTGTAATCGTTTTAATCATTTGAAATATTTTTTTAGTAAATTGTGTCACTAAATTAAAATTTGAACTTCTAAGTTATATTGATGGGTCACAAGTATTTTTTAATATGTTGTGAGCCGTGTTGACTAGTACTTAGAGGTGAACACCTCTAATTAACATATAACGATTTAGTTATCCTTACAATGATTTGAATATTATTGAGTGAAAATAGTGTCATTTAATTAAAATGTGAACTTCTATATTATACTGACAAATCGAAAATATTTTTTACTGTGTTATGAGTCGTACAGACTAGTATTTAGAGACGAATACCTCTAATCAAATTACTAAAATGGATAATTAATTCATAACGATTTTGTAATTGTTATAACGATTTGAATATTTTTGAGTGAATAGCTTCATTAAATTAAAATTTGAACTTTTAAGTTATACTGACAAATTAAAAACATTTCTTAATGTGTTGTGAGCGGTATTGATCTTTGTATTTAGAGATGAACACCTCTAACCAAAACACTTAAAATGAATAATTAACTCATAACAATCTCATTATCGTTATAACGATTTAAATATCATTGTATGAATAATGTTATTAAATTAAAATTTGAACTTCTAAGCAATGACAACTTATAAATAATTCTTAATGTATTGTGTGTGGTATTGGCTAGTATTGAGAAAAGAACATCTCTAATCAAATACTTGAAATACATAATTAACTCATAACGATCGTTATCGTTATATCGATTTGAATATTATTGAGTGAATAGTGCCATTAAATTAAAATTTGAACTTCTATGCGTTTTTGACAAATTATAAACATTTCTTAATATGTTGTGAATAGTATTTACTAGTATTTAGACATGAACACCTCTAATCAAACACCTAAGATGGATAACTAACTTATAATGATTTCGTTATCGTTTTGACGGTTTGAATATTATAGAGTGAATAGTGTCATTAAATTAAAATTTAAACTTTTAAGTTATACTGGCAATTTATGAACATTTCTTAATACGTTGTGAGTGGTATTGACTAGTAAGATCGGAGATGAACAGTTCAAATCCAAAGGTGTACACCCCATCAAAACGGATCACCATACAATTAGAGACATTTTTGTTGTGCGTGTATGAGTTGAAAAGTCAGTTTCAATCCTAAACATATCAAAATCTTTATAACGATAATGAAATCGTTATAAGTTAATTGTCCATTTTAGATGTTTGAACATGAAATCGTTATAAGTTAATTGTCCATTTTAGATGTTTGAACATGAAATCGTTATAAGTTAATTGTCCTTTTTAGGTGTTTGAACATAGGTGTTTTATCCTTAAATGCTTATCAATGCCTCTCATGATACATTAAGAAATGGTTATAACGTAACAGTACGACTTAAAATTTCATATTTTAATTTTATCTACAATATTCACTTAATAATATTTAAATCGTTATAACGATAATTATATCGCTGTTTTTTTAAAATTCATTTTATGTGGTCGTATAGATGTGTCCACCCCATGGACGGCTCACCATACAATATGAGGCATTTATTAACGTGCAAGTATGACTTGAAATGAGATTTTATTTATAGTAGTCTTCGCTCAATCTTAGAGATATCAAAATTGTTATAAAGATAATTAAATAGTTGTCCATTTTAGGGGTTCAATCAGAGGTGTTTATCTCTGAATGCTAGTCAATAGGGCTTATGATACGTTAAGAGATGTTTATGTAGAGGAATCACATTTTCTGAGCCTTGATCACCTAGATCTCTATCATTGTCAGGGATATAGAGTGCATTCCTTCTCAAATAGGTAAAATTCCAACTCTTCAACATATCGTCTTGGCCGGATGTCGGACAATCATAGAGACTTCGACAAGATCAATAAAAGAAGTGCGACATGAAATTGGAAACGACTTTCCAATTGCACAGCTATTTGTGTTACCACAAATATATGTCTTCCTGTAGCACTTTCCTTTCACGAGGTAAATGTTTCCTACAAATGCATATACTACCTATACAAAAAAAAAAAAGGCCCTAATCCTTTTTTCACATAAACTAAGAAAAATTAATTTAATAGTATTGGAAAAGTAAACTTTAACATCATATGCCTATTATACTCTTTCATTTATTAATTATTCCACTTTAGTAATTCTATTTTTTTTATAACTATGCACATTAAATAGGGGCATATAAGAGATCTAATATTTCAATTCCTTGAGATGGATGAAAAGGAAAATTGGATAATCTTTTTAGGAAAAATTGGATCATCTTTTTGGGACAGAGATAGTATATAATAACTATTTTATTATTAAAATATTAAATAGAAAAGGGATACATGTGCATAATGATAAAGTGCAAAAGGTTGGAGACATTTGCTACAAATTACCCTTCTAATTAATTTGTGCACGAAAATCTCCAAGAATTGTTTTATTGTCAATCACACATTTTTTTAAAGAACCATTTTAAACATTTTTACATGCTACCTTTTTTTAATACAAGGGGAATTTAAGGGAAGGGAGGGAAGTTTGGGCTGGGCTGGTGTGGTACAAACCCAGAACTGTGTCAACTCAAAATGCGAGCATCTTAACTACTGCACCACAATTCAAACTACATTTTTACATGAATTTTTCTTTAGTCTCTATGAAAATAGGAAAATAGCTTGGCTATCTTTGTGGGATGGAATATTATTATTTTTTTAACCACTCATTTTCCAAAGACATTACTTTTTAGAAAATCAATTCCAAAAAATCGAACCCATACCCACACTATTTAATTAGCTTTCTTGCAACTAAAGGACCTTAGGTTTTACTTTTTGGATATATATATATATATATATATTTTTTCTGTTTTCCAATATGGTGCAGATGTACACATCACGTAACCTCCTTGTATTCTGGTTCCAGTAAGATCTATGAGTCCCAGAGTCGGAAAAGAAGAAAGCTGTATGGGCACTTTTTATGGACAAATTTATTGAGCTTCCGATACAATTACAGAGTTACCCTTAATATAAAACACATTAATTTCCCTTCCGTACCATACCTCCTGGAAAATCCTGCCTGAACATGCAACTTTGAAACACTTGGTGAAACTTCATATTTATTGTAAGGACAAAGATTCCACGGAGAGTTAAACACTATATTGATTTGATTACTGATTTGACAACAACTCATTTATAACCAAAAATTTCAAACTTTTATTAAATCCATACCACTCATTTCACCTCTTTATAATTTATCTTTATAAATTAACTATCATAAATTGATTCAAACAGGCACTCTTGTAAATTTTGAGCCCAGAATATTAAATTAATCAAACAAACAATCTAAAAGCAAAATGCAGAAACGTTAATTAGAGGAAGAACACATCAATATGTTTTGGGTAAAAAACCGCCCAATTCTTCAGAGACTCTAACTCCTACTGCCCTGGATTGAGCGGTCTGTAGAATTTACAGATTGACGCTCCATTCTATTAACAAGAAATTGAACCCAATGTGTCTACAAGATGCAGATTGAAGATCCACATGTCCTTTCTCGAACAATAGCCTAAACTAGTAAGTCACAAAGATATTACCATATGCATTCAAATCTTTCAAACTATCTGCTTATCCACTCAAACCCAAGTTTTACAAAGAAAAATTGAAAAGGAAATAGTGCAGAAGAGAGATGACGACGCCGTTCTGTGCGATTGTTCCCAAGAGAAAAATGAAACTGCTTCTCTGGCTTATTAGATAAGATTGTGCCTTTTAATTGAATTGGTTTTTATATCCAATGATAAAAAAGGCAGCCATGTGTAATGATCTCCTTTACCTTGCTTGCATAAATAGGTTCCTCTTTCATGGAATGAAACATCAATAAGAATTCTACGTCTTCCCGCTTTCATTACCTGCAACACAAAAACAAACATAATAGTAGACATGCAAACTCACAAACAAGTTAAGTAGCATGCAATATCATTCACACATAACACTTCACAAACATTAAAGCAGATACATTCACAGAATAAATCACATAGATAACAATACAGCAGTAAATAAACCCTAAACTACCATATTGTTTACAAAGAACTAAACATGATGCATATGTAACAACCTCAAACAATCTTTGAATCTACCAATTAAAAGAATTTTAGTTCCAAGATCAGGAGGGTTGTTTAGAGTATAAACTTTATCCAATTTCAACTTACCAGAGACAGCAAGATCTCTAATGAAATGATATTTCACATCAACATGTTTAGGCCTATTATGAAACATCAGATTTCTACTCAAATAAATGGCACTTTGTTTATCAGTATGAAAAGTAAGAAAGTCACCAATATAATCTAACTCATGCATTAAACCTTTTAACCAAAGCCCTTCTTTTAATGCATCAGAAACAACAATATACTTAGCTTCTGTAGTAGATAAAGCAATCAATTTTTGAAGATGAGATTTCCAACTTACACAAGAATTACCAACCATAAAGATATAAGAAGATGTTGATCTTCTTTTATCTAAATCACCCTGTTCGCCTATTTCGTACTCCAGTGGTACCAAGGATTAAGGCCCTTAAGGTCAAGGTTTAGGTATTGATCCCTGGGAAACGCGATTCCTTTAGAGAATTTACAAAACCTTGAGGACATCATCCACCAAGGGTATGGTCCCCATAGAGGAAAAAATTGTGTCTCAAAAAGACACATCGACAATGTTCAAAGGCCCTAAAGTTATAACTTGAGTAAGCAGGGCGGATTTTGTCATGAAACAAAGAAAATGTTCATCTCAGGCACCCAATTAAATGGGGGAAATTATGGGGATAGCCTATCCCTTAGATAAATGCTTTAGCTTCTAAAGCTGTGACAAGCATAGTATTAAGTGGTGAGTGTAAAAATGATCTCTCAATTCGATCGTGCATTAAGGTTGTCAAATAATCTCCCACCATATACGCATGACGAGGTAATTCCGTTAGATGTATGACGGGAGATTGTAACTATGACCTAGTGGCCTTGTGAAATTTATGTAACATTGTTATTCACTTACAAGTTATAATAGTGTATTATTTAATAGCTTGTATTTTATCGTATGGCACCCATTGATGTGTTTGAGTAATGTAAATAACGTACGTAGATACAATTGAAATAAGTTAAAAAAAAAATTTAATTTTTCTTGTACTTTGACTTTTTGTAGCAGGTGTGTTTTCTGAATGTGGAATGAATTGTATTTCTCATTGATAACAACTCAATAAATCGTATTTCTTGTATTTCTCATGGATAAATCCCTATACAATATTCTTGGCTAATCAAATATGTACAAAAGGAAAAGACATCACAATATGGTAAAGAATAATTACAAGAATATGGAAAAATATCAATACAATTGTTAAAGAATAATTATATATAAGAATATGGAAAAATATCAATACAACAAAGGAAATTCTTGATAGCCAAGTAAAAACAAAAGCTACGTTAACACGTCACAGTGGGCCATGTCTTTGCAATGATTAGGCTCGGCCTTCTCGTCATGCAATAATAGAACACTACTAGACTCTTTAACAT
>CAVNYN010243843.1:0-11202 GCA_963692815.1 Nyctanthes arbor-tristis | reverse complement strand
CAATGTGGTATTTAGATGTGTGACAGCCAATGGCATACTAGTTATTTGAGGATTTAGAGGAGTAATTAGCTAAACTGCCCTCTAGATGAGGTAATTATTTAACAAAAGCTGCTAAGGGGAAGCTTATATGTATATGACTGGGATTTTGCTCCAGTTATGCCTATAAAAGTCCAATCTCTACTGATTACTAGCTTGAAAATACAGAGTTGTTCCTTTTGTGGCAGTCATCTGTGAACTTTGATATATAGGTTTAAATGATGTTGGTTTGTAAAATTTTTTCCATTTTTCATGGCTTCGTATTTTTCTCTTTGATTATGTTACTATTCTGGAGAAACCAGTATGAGAACTAAAAGCTGGAAAGATGTACAATTCTGGTTCTTGTTAAGTGTGTTTGGTTTTCAGTTTTCGTTCTCATTATTATTTCACCTAACCACTTGATTTGGTAACTATTTAGTTACAACCAAACATCTAATCGGACCATTAAATCTCCACCACTCTTTCATCTCATTATAGTTTTCCCACTATATTGGGCCAAAATAATTAATTTCAAACACCCTTGACTTGTATAAAACTTCAACGCATTTCCTAATACTTCTATATTGGTGTTAACCCAAAATATTAGTCTTGTAAATTTCTATACGCTCTTCCGATCTCAAAAGAGTTACTTGGTGAATGTTTAAGAAACGGTTATGAGGGAATTGCCGAATCTTTTATTATGCATTTAATGCAATCCAGTTGGAATATCACATATCAGGATTTAAGTACATAACTTAATAGGTGAAGAGGTATATGCATATATGTGTCTTCATCCTGAGATTGATAGACTATGATGCGTCTTTCTTTTAGTAAACTTTAGTTGATTCAGGACTTGATGACATTATGCATTGTTATGCGCATGCTTCGCATGTCCATTGGTAGCCTGCCGTCTGATTGGTGCATTGTTTCTATTAGCAACTTATTTTAAATCTTTTTGCGTGTATTCCTTATTTACTTGGCATGTGTGGGGCATATTTGTCACATAATTGCCTTGTTGATGTGTCTCATTTTGGACATGTTTCATCCTCTTGAAATGCAGCTCCAGAAGGTTGATAGCTTGTCTTCCCATCAATACACAGTATCAGTCCGCATTTACCCAGATCAGAACCATCCCCGTGAATCTCTTCCTGACCAACATGTTGCTCGAACTCGTGGATCCATCTTTGATGTCGTCACATCTTCGGAAATGGAATTCGTGAAGTGGAATGAAATATTTTTCTTCAGAGTTGATTCACTGGTTTGTATTTACGTCTTCAGCTGGTGACATTACAATTATGCAATAAACCTGTGTTTAGTTGGTTCTCTGCTTGTCTTCTTCTGGGTCTGCCCATATAATGATGCTTGAAGCGTGTGAAATTGCTTGCATAGACGAGTTTCTGAGAATTAGAAATGGTAGTTCGGTTGCCAGTAACTTTAAGTTTCATTTTTGTAAAGTGTAGACTTACTCTGGTTATTATGTTTTGGCAACTGCTCATTTACAATCATATATTTTCAATCTCTGTTAAAATGTAACTTACTGTGTCAATTATTAAAATTATAATTGAAAATTATAACTTACTCTCTGTTATAATATTTTCTTGTAGTTATGATTTTATCTCTCTTACCGTCTTTTTACTTCTCTTGTGAACAGGATTGCTGCATGGTGGAATTTTTTGTAAATGACATTGGAAAAGGTATTCTCAATGTGAAACTCGAGTGTCGGCTTGTGAGCAGTATGCATGCATGCTTGTGTTTTGTAATTTCCTTTATATTTTTGTTTTTCCTTGTACACGCATGTGTATGACCCCCCCCCCCCCCCGGCGCTCTCTGTGTGTGTGTGTGTGTGTGATATTTATTTAGATAAAGAGAGGGCAATTAAAGAGAGTGTAATTGAGTGTGCTTGTCTATTGGTATGGTCTAAATCAGGTCGCCGATGAGCTTGGTAATATTGAAACTGTACTACAATTATGTGATGATGATATGTCTATTCAGGAAATTAAGGTCATGCAGGGAGTGTAACAGCCGTTCTCTGGTCTCCAATATCATGGCATAACATGCTTTCTGGCCTCTGTTTATACGTAACATGGCTTTGTGTAACTTGATACCAATCCAGTTTCCATGCAGTGAAAATAAAGATTTTGAGTCCTACCTACTTTCTGATATTTCTAGTAAATGCGTGGTCAAAATTTAAGGGGGAATTAGTTTCCTCTATTGGTAATTGGCCCTACAAGAAGATCTCTGGACTCTAGTAGGCTATTTCATTTAAATTCCAATAAAGTGTTTGTTTTTCTTGTGGTTGTCATTTCACTTTGAATGATTACTTTGCATATTTGTTTGATGTGTTTTCTGGATCTTCCATATTTCTGTTATGTCTCTTGCACATGAAGTGAAATAAATATGATATTTTTGCTTTCTAGTAAAACAAACACTCAATACACTTGATTTGGCTGCCATATAACTTGTCTGTTAAACTAACAAGAAGTTTTATTTACTTATTCTATGTGTCCTGAATTTCTGGTGTTCATGCCTTCAATTTTTTAACTCACTTGGTTTTTATTTTCTAGAATATGAATTGATTTCTACCTTAAAACCTAGAAACTCTGCTTGGGAAGCAGGCTGCTTTAACGAGCAAAGTAATAGTAGTATTATTACACAGTAAACTTTATGCAAAATCAATGTTTAGTTCACTGAAGGTCTGCTTCTGAGATCTCTGAGATATTTATAAAGTTGGACATAGTCATCTACAAATGTTCTAGTTAAGTGGGAAAAGTAATTCCCTTCATTAATAAAGTCAATACATCTTGATTCCACATGGTTCATGCACTATTGACTTTCAAAACATTTTGCAGGTGATCCAGTTTGCTATTTTGCATCTCCTATGAAACAGCTACTAGGATCTCAAGACTATAATTTTTATGATTATTTGAATGAGCTTCGTTGGGTAGAGTTGTCCACTGTAGAATCTGCGGTGACTCTCTCTCTCTCACCCCCCAACCCCCCCCCCCAAAAAATATATATATAAATATATGTGTACACACACATTCCGTAACTGTTGAGCCTATTTTTTACTATATGCTGGAATCTAGTAACTCTTGATGATGTTTCGTGCAGCTGAATACTGAATCCAGGAGAATTGGTAGACTAAGATGTGCAGTGCTTTTACCACCTATGTCTGAAACTAAGAACATTGAGAAACCATTTAATGGAAATAGAAAATCTGGTTCTATTCAGATTAGTCCTACCAGAGAGAGACCATGGACCGATGTGAGATTAAACTACTCTGCACCTGCTGCTTGTTGGCGATTAGGCAATGAGGTCGTTGCAAGTGAAGTGAGCGTAATTGATGGGAATCGATATGTTAACATCCGATCTTTAGTATCAGTCCGTAACAGAACTGATTTTTGGCTAGACTTATGCCTCGAGCTTAGAGCTCCAAATGGAAGTGCGAGTTCAACAACAGGTGCGGTAAGAGTTGACACTGATGGAAATGAATTTAAAACAGAAGAATTCTTTGAAACTGAGCAGTATGATCCAGCCACTGGTTGGGTTCCATGTTCTCACCTTGAGGAGGTAATAGTTGTCATTGAGTTTTAGAGCCTTACCAAAAGTGAACTTCTAACTTTACTTAAATATTTTTGGTGCCTTGAAATGTTTCGTGCATTCCTTTCTGTTAACAAGCTAGGACTTCCGCTAATATGTTGTTTCCATGTCAAAGTTCCTCTCCCTCTCCCTGCACCCTTCAACTCCACTCCATTATGGAAAGTTGATCTAGTCTGTAAGGACAAGTTACGCTAGAAATAGTCTTGATTTCTAACATGCATAATGAATACATGGAGATTCTTAGTTCTTCATTTCAAGTTTTAACTACCATAATGCACACTGATTGAATTGCTGTCCTGAATTAACTGGGACTTGATCTTCTCTGAAGATAATGGCTGTGATATGTGCAACCATCCTGCATAGTAATTAATCTTGTGCTCTCTGGGTTCAAGTTCAATCAGAAAAATTTATGAAAAGCTGAAGATGGTAACAGGAACGAATCTGTTCTCTCTTTCTATCTAGTGGCAAATAGGTTATTCATGATGATACCTCGAAGTGAGAACAAAAAAAGTGAGATTGGAAGTAGAGAAATAGAGATTCAAACAGGCTATGCCTGTTTCTGGGATCTTTCTGAAGGAAAGGACTAAATTTATAGGGTGTTGATTCTCATAATCTGGGGGGAATTTTCCGAAAATTATAATCTCTACCCATCCCCTTTGATTTGACTACTACTCAATTACAACTAGACATTTCAAACCTCTTTAGATCTCCACCACTCATTTTACCTATCTCTTCATTCTAATCTCCCCATAATTTCCACTAAATAATGAGATAGTCCATGTTACATGATGGATTTCCTAAATCCTGTATATGCTCAAATAACTTTCTCGTGGCATCCATAAAAACAATCAAGCTGAGAAAATTGTATTTTTTTTCTGTTTTAGGATTTATTTTCCATTTTAACAGTCTGTTAAATAATTTTTCAATGGGTTATTTTCACTTTTTTGTCCCCAAACCTTCAACTTTGACCCTATTCTTTGTTTTTCCCCGTTTTGTCCCTAATCTTTCAACTTCAAACAATTTTGTCTCCATTCTTTGTTTTCCTGCTTTTTTGTGCCCAATCTTTCATAAATTTATACGTTTTGTCCCTTTTGTCAAATTTTCCATGAAAACGAAACATTAGTAAGGGGATAAAATGAGAATAAAATTTGGGTAACTTTACTCTATGTCCCCATCCTTTTAATTTTGGCACAATTTTGTCTCCATTCTTTTTTCTTTTTTTTAATTTTTTATTCCCAATTTTCATATATTCACTCATGAAGTTTTTAATATCAAATTCTGTCAGTTTGATTGGTCAGATGTCTGATTGATATTATTTTGGCTAAATGTCTAATTGTGTTAATGAGTTCTGATGTATATTCTTGAATCAAATTTTTTAGTGGTTGTTTGATTCTCATTTTCATTTCCACATTATAATTTTACCTACCACTGATTTAACACTTATTTGACAACTCTTCAACTATAATCACGCATTTCAAACAATCTTTAAATTTCCCCTACACGTTTTACGTCATTATAATTTAACGCCATAATGAGAATCAAACAGCCATTTAATTGGTTTTTTTCAGCTAACTATTAATTTCGTTTTTTTGGGCTTATCTGTGGTGTTATTGGTATTTAGTCCCAAGGATATGACCAAAAATACGAAATTAATAGTTAACCAGAAAAAAAAAAAGTAAATATCAATGTATTTTTAGTAACACAGTTGGATATTTAGTCAAAATAATATCAATTAAACATCTAACCAATTAAACACAGTTCTAGGAACTTAATGCGTGAATATATTAAAGTTGAGAATAAAGCAGGAAAAAAGAATGAGCACTAAATTGTGTCAAATTTGAAAGGTTGAGGACATAGAGTGAAATTACCTAAACTTCATTCCCATTTTGGCCTTTACTAATGTGTCACTTTAGTGGAAAATTTCGAAACATGTGAATTTATGAAAGAATGGGGACAAAATTGTCCAACTTGAAAGGTTGGGGACAAAATGGGGGAAAAACAAAGAATAGGGACAAAATTATGTCGAAGTTGAAGGGTTGGGGACAAAACGGGGGAAAAACAAAGAATAGGGAAAATTTGTGTCAAAGTTTAAAATTTGGGGATGAAAAGTGAAAATTACCCTTTTCTCGATATACAGTCTTGGATTATAATGAAGATTGCTAATCTATACAGGGAGCCTTGGGAGTTGAGTTGCCGTCAGGATGGGAATGGGTTGATGAATGGCATGTAGATTCTGTTAACACTTCTGATGGATGGGTTCATGCTCCAGATTGTGAAAGCTTGAAGTGGCCAGAGTCTCATCATCCATTAAATAAAGTGAATTATGCAAGGCAAAGGCGGTGGATTAGGAAGAGAAAACAAGTATCCAAGGATCTGAAATCTCAAATTTATCTTGGACCCTTAAAACCAGGGGAAACGGTTTCACTTCCTTTGTCTTGCCTAACCCAGTCTGTACCGTATATATTGCTATTGAGGCCTGCAAATGTCGAGAATGCTAATGCATACTCTTGGAGTTGTGCAATGGATATGCCCACTGGATCACATGATATGGAGAGGTCGAAAGAAGTTTCTGAAATATGTGTCTCAACTCTAAGTGAATCTGAGGAACTCTTTTATTGCTCAGAGATGAGTGGAAGCACATCAAATAGTTCACGTGGCATGTGGTTTTGTTTGAGCATACAAGCAACGGAAATTGCAAAAGACATGCAATTTGATCCAATTCAGGATTGGACAATTGAGGTCAAATCTCCAATAGCTATTGGCGATTTGTCCCTCTTGTGGCTGAAATTTCTGTTCTTGAGATGCAAGACAGTGGTCATTTTGTTTCCCGCTTTAGAGGGGTATTTACTCCCGGAGAGACTGTCAGAATATATAATGCTGATATAAGATATCCTCTATACTTATCTTTGCTTCCTCAAAGAGGATGGCTGCCTCTACAAGTTAGTTCCTTGAGTCTCCCATTCTTCCTTCTACATCAGATAAACGTGCTTTTCTTGACATATCATCTGTGCTTACATATGCACTTGTCTGTTACAGGAGGCCATTCTCCTATCACACCCTAGTGGCATACTGTCAAAACCATTAAGTTTGAGAAGTTCTGTGTCTGGAAGGTTGAATTTCAGATAATGGTTCTATACTATTTGTTTTGCCAGAACATGATATTGGTTTCTGTTTTCTTTTTCAACATGTCTGGATACTGGTATGCAGGATTGTTCAGATCATTCTTGAACAAAGTCATGATGAAGAAAGGCCTTTGCGAGCAAAGATCATTAAAGTTTATTCTCCTTATTGGATTGCAATTGCAAGATGCCCGCCACTTAGTTTTAGGCTTGTTGATATGGAAGTCAGAAAATCAAAGATTCCGATCTTGTCTTTTAAAAAAAAGAGGGACAAAGAAGTTACTGTGGAGGAAATCTCTGAAGAAGAGATGTATGAAGGTTATACAGTTGTTTCAGCATTGAATTTCAAATCGTTGGGCCTTTCAGCATCCATAAGCCAAGCCGGGGGAGAGCATTTTGGGCCTGTTAAGGATCTTTCTCCACTGGGAGACATGGTAAATAGAAAGAATCTTAGCATGTTTTATGCATGTCAGTTGGCCACTAATTTTCATTTTTTGGATTCAGGATGGCTCTCTAGATCTTCTTGCTTATAATGCTGATGGAAATTGTATGCGGCTCTTTGTATCTGCAAAACCTTGTCCCTACCAATCCATTCCAACAAAGGTAATTATTAACTTGCCGAAAAAATCAATTTTGTGTTATTGCTTATAGACTCATGCTTTCTTTTCATCAGGTGATATCTGTCCGACCATTTGTGACTTTTACAAACAGACTTGGTCAAGTTATGTATCTGAAGTTGAGCAGTGAAGATGAACCCAAAGCTTTGAGGGTATCTGATGCAAGAACATCCTTTGTTTATCATGAAACTGGTGGACCTAATGAAATTCAGGTTAGCATTTGTTATAGGAAGCAGATTACGGATTCTAATGCTGTTCAATAATTCTTGGAGGTTAGAAGTGTTACTTTGTGGTTTCATGTGTAGATAATGCAGTTCTTCCCTTCCCCCATAAAAAAGATAATTTGAATGCGTTAACACCTAAATATTTCCTTGAAGATGCATTATGTACTCTATGTATATCTTTCATAAAGTGACAAATGAACCATGTCATACCCTAAAATGTCTAGTCTGTAACATTATAATTATGTTACTTCTGCGTCTGTACATCTGGGTGTTTTTCTCAGTGTATTTTACCCCAAGTTCGACTTTGTATACAACTTAAACTCACGAACCATAGTTCGTAAGTTTAATATAAATTATTGATTGGCTGTCCAGGTTGCTGTTTACTTTATTTAATCAAAACTTTTGAACATGAGAAAACGTCTATGAAAATGGGACTAGCAAATATTTTATCTTTAGATATAATTTTCTGTCAGGTTCAGCATGTACTTGTGCATGTCCTCATTTCGGGAGTGCATAAATATTTCTAATGTTGCCAGCATTTATTAACTTGTGAACAAATGTTCTGCTTACTGGGTCATTCTAATCAATCCCATTATAGTGGTGGCGCGAGAGAGAGATGGTGGAAAAGCATTCTCACTTGCATGAAATTGCTATTGGGCTGAAGCATGATTCATATATCAAAAGAATGCTTGTTTCTTATCTGAGTACTTCATTTAGCTGAATGCAGGCCACCTCGAATGGAAATCGAAATTTTTGAAGAAAATCAACTTTGTCTCGTTTAGTGTTCCTCATCACTTTTGCTTCTCATTGCAAAAGACTTTCTTTTTCATCAGATATTATGCTTTTGTGCCAATATACTTTACTTTCTACATTGGTAAAAGAAAGTGATAGTAATGGAAGAAACAATTGACATGGAACTTCTGCAACTTCATCCGAGACAACTAATAACAACCCTTTTTCCTTACTTTTCTTGTACTGTTCCTTCATTTGTTTTTATTTAGCATCTCTGATTATTAACAGTACTCATGTTCAATATTTAGGTACGACTGGGTGATACAGATTGGTCATTTCCGATTCAAATATTGAAGGAGGATACCATTACTCTGGTCATAAGGAAACATGATGGGACACGGAGATTTCTACGAACTGAAATTCGAGGTTACGAGGAAGGATCTCGCTTCATAGTTGTGCTCTTCCGATCCTCGGATCAGTAAATGGTCCTATTAGGTAACTGTTATTCCTGAATATGCTATGCTGGCTCACTGAAATGCTTCCACTAACAGGCGTATGGATTTGGCAGGATTGAAAACAGAACAGAAAACAGGACAATAAAAATCCGGCAAACGGGATTTGGTGATGACGCGTGGATTCAGATAGATGCACTTTCAACAACAATTTTTTCTTGGGAAGACCCGTATGGCGAAAAACTCATTGAAACTGAGATCAATGGTGCTAGTAGTAATGCAGTCTGCAGGGTTGATTTGGATAAATATGGATTGTCCTCCGTAGATGACAACTTGGGATTATTTGTCCATGTTGTAAAAATTGGTGATATTAAGGTGGTTAGATTTGTGAATGAAAGCATGCCATTTACAAGATCTGATGAAGGTAGTGATTCTCTAATGCAATGGGGTAACTGGGGAAATAATCACATACAAAGAAAGATGCAAGAGCAGGGATCTCCCCTAGAGCTTATAGTGGAGTTGGGAGTCGTCGGGGTTTCTGTTGTGGACCACCGGCCAAGGGATCTGGCCTACTTGTACATGGAGAGGATCTTCATTTGCTATTCGACTGGGTATGATGGTGGGACTATAAGCAGGTTGAACTATCTTCTTGGTTTATTTTCGCCAACTGAAGCTTTCTTTGATAGTTAATTTTACTTTGATTTGATAGACTTCAGCATGATATCAATATTGCATCATTGGACATCTTATGACAAGCTCTAATCTTTTAAATATTTATCTATATGTCAGGTTCAAGCTAATATTTGGCTACATGCAGCTCGACAATCAGCTTCCTCTGACAGTAATGCCAGTGCTTCTGGCACCTGAACAGACGCCTGATGTGAATCATCCCGTTTTCAAGATGACTATAACAATGCGCAATGAAAACGTTGACGGTATCCAGATTTATCCATATGTCTATATACGGGTAATTGCGTCAAAGCATGCTTTCTAGTGAAGGAATCTGAAGTATCATAATTCAGTGGCTTTTTTATATTAACATAACAGGTAATAGATAAGGTTTGGAGGCTTAACATCCATGAACCAATCATCTGGGCTTTGGTAGATTTCTACAACAATCTCCAACTAGATCGCATCCCTCAAAGTACCAGTGTCACTCAAGTTGATCCGGAATTACGTATAGAGTAAGCATCTCATTTATTAGTTCGAGGAAACATTATTCCCTCGTCATTTCGGCTTTGACAACTTCATCAAGTGACTCTGGAGTATAAGTGGCTGTTTGATTCTCATTATTGACATTGATTTATAATGAAAAATTATAATTAGGTGAAATGAGTTGTGTAGATTTAATAGAAGTTTGAAATTTGTGGTTATAAATGAGCAGTTGTCAAATCAGTGGTAGGTGAAATTATAAAGAGAATTGATAAAGAGGATCAAACAAGCTAAATAGTAGTTTGATCTCGTGCCTAGCCATTCTTTGATGAAACATTATTGGCATACAAGCTCTCTTGCCTAAACTATCGAATGATTCAGTAGGAATGAATACATATAGAGAGCCCTAAGGATCTAATCTAGGAAAGTTGTACTAATTCCTATAATTACAAAAAATTAACTACTAGAGATAATACACAATAAAATCAGATCCTGTTTGCTATAAATAGAGTCTAATGATCAGCATTGTATTAATGTTGTGGAGAGATCAAATTAGCTGAAAAAAATGATTTGTGTATGAATACATGAAGATTTATGTATAATGATTTAAGTATCGATACCTGAATCACCATTTTTTAGTCTCTCGTTCTAGACCCTAATGATACTATATGTATAATGCTGCCTTTTTCAAAAAAATGGTGTTTCAAAAAAATGATGTTAATATTTGATTGAAATAAATCTTCAGTTGTTCTAATTCCGTTAACGCTTACCCCAAATTAGTTCTTTATCATGTTGACATATGTTGGGAAGATATGATTCAGGTCTTATTTTTTGTTTGAGAAGGTATACCCAAGTCATTCGAGTGCAATTGTCAATGAATGTCGTAAACCCTTTAGCCCCTGAAATGCTAGAAATTTCTGATGGCCCCCAAATTTTAGAATGAATTAGTAAAAAAGGTGGTGATGACCTTGCATTGCTTAAAGGAAATGATAATCTATGATGTTTTGCAAATCCACGCACTCCACAATGAAGGCGTTCAGTATCAATATTCATAAACAGAGATAAAAACATTCTCTTTAGAATATCAGTGAGGGATGTCCTAAAGATGATGAAGATGATGATTCAAAATCTCATCTTTATTTGAACTAACAGAAATTAAAGATAGAGGCAAAGAACCATTATGGTTTCCCTTGTCTTTAAGAAGATACAGCCCTTTCTTAGCCTTAGCTGGCCCAATCATCCTCCCTGTAGCTTGGTCCTGAAAATCACAGCGGTCACTGAGAAGTTACAT
>CAVNYN010243841.1:0-20442 GCA_963692815.1 Nyctanthes arbor-tristis | reverse complement strand
CACATCAAAGCCTATAACAAGCTAACAAAGCAAACTAGCTGAATTTACATTTCTGCAAAGTGATATGTTCAGAAATTAATGTGACAGAATCCATGATATAAGATTCGCGAACAGAAACCAGAAAAACTATCAACCAGGGCAGCCACCCTGTGTACAAGTTAGAACTAGTTTGACCTAGAAACTTCTTAAAAGATCGTTTCCTATCAAACTCTTCCTACCACACATTCTATACCACATGACTTTTCACATAATTCAATAACTCCTTTACTTTCTGACCACACGTGCTGCCACAAGCACGAGAGAGAGAGAGAGAGAGAGCCATTTTTTCTCCCACAAAATCTCTCCTAAACAAACTCCTAATAAATTAATGACTCAAAAATATAGACACTAAACAAGTTCTGATGAAATGAGAATTGAGTATGCTGCCTGTACCTACAGTTTACAACTCAGATCCCATGTTAAATTCATAAAGCAGTGAGAGAAGTTATGATTGCGTTCATAGAATAATTGAAAACTGAAATTGTGATAGGGTTGATCTTTTGTTTATTTGTGAAATAGAAAATAGCCAAATATATTACCCCGAAGAAAAATCTATCCTACATTAGTCCATATCAGCACTAAGAGACCAAATTCACCAAACCCATAACCTTCAAGTATAAATGTCACAGGCACTCATGGCGCACTAATGAAAAATAATTTGGCTATTAGGAGACCACTCAAATCCCAAAAGCCCAAAATGGAAGACAATTCTGATACTTGGCGCATCATATCTTCCGGGAGGAAGTAAAGGCTGTGAACAATATGAAGACAACGGAATTAAGGGAATATTGGTGAAGTAATCACACTTCTCTGCACTTATTGAGAACATTGCAGCCTGTTTAATAGAATCTGACACAGGATGATCCTTAGGGAAGCAGTTACTGCACCAGCCCCCCGGGCCCCCAGGGGCGGGGGGTGTTAAACTGAAATTTTATGATTGAGCACTAAATCACTAATGTTGAAATAGAATAAGCATCAAATTTGCCAAAAACATGGTTTGGCATGAAATTTCATTCATCGAATTATTAATTTCAACAAAAAATATTAACATATTCCAGGGAACAAAACATGTGTTTCTACAAGTGACATAGCTTCATGTCTAAAATGAACTTTAGAGCTTGTTTGATCCGCTTTGTTCTCCCAATTTATAAATTTACCTACCACTGATTTGACATTTGATTTGACAACTGTTCAATTACAACCACATATTTCACATCTTTTTACATTTCCAATACACATTCTACCTTTCTTTTCATTATAAATCCCCCAAATAAAGAGCATCAAACAAGCTCTTACCCTTCACTAGATTCGACTCCAGAATCCCGGACGTCGAAAAGACATTATCAAAAGAAACTTATATAACACGAAAAACATAGCCAGAATAAAAAAATGGTGGTTGCGAACCCTAGGAGAGAGTTTAAAGCAAGATGACTAGAGCCGAATTCAACAAGCTATACATATCGATTTCAACATGATTCTACACCAGTAGAATTGGAGCAACAATTGGATGGTGCTATGAATTGCATTTACATATTATAGCTTAGGACTGGTCGTTTAAACCATTTACTCGACCCGACCTGTCTCGTCGAACCTTCCCAATGGAGTCGGGTCGAATTAGGTTCAACGGGGGCATTCGGGTCAGTTTGGGATAGGGTTAATCATTAGAGTCAATCCAATTAATCCAAACCGACTCATTATATGGAAAAAGGTTTCTTGCTTCCTTAAAAGTGAAAACTCAGCCCCAGGTTCCCAACCCTAGGCCCTGGCAGCCTCTCCATGTCTGATTTGAAGCTTCAACATTGTGCCACGACCTTTGTATGCCTCATCTCTTACACCAAAAACCCTAGCAAATCAAGAAGACATGTGGAAGCCATTGCACAAGCACACCATAGCAAAACTCACTCCAATAACCAGCTATTCCTCTGAAAAACTAACGCAAATGGAATTTTCGCCTCACTACGAACACCCTTCGAAACTCAAAGTGGATTTTTGCCTTCATTTTCCAAAGGTACAATAACTAAATAAATGGGTTCTGGGAAACCCATTTTGCATCAGATGTAGAAATGAAATGCACTCGAGTGAAATTCCTTTCTTCATGGATTTATTTTAATGCTTTGGTTTTTCAACACAGGTTAGGTTTCATTTATTTTGTAAATAGATTTGGGTATTTCTTGTGTATTCTATATACAGAACTTGCAATTGCATATATTTCAGTTGCTTGTGTATTATGTAGATCAGAAAAGTGATACTGGAAATGTCAATTGGGTTGAAGTCTTAGGATTTCTCTTCTTTTTTCTTCTATTAGAAAAATTGTGAAGCTCAACCCGGACCAATCCAAACTGACCCGAAAGTAATTGGGTCGGTTTGGTTCACGTTGAGTAGTGTCAGGTTGGATCGGATTCCTAACCCGATCTGGTCACGTTGAGTCCCGACCGTAGATGATTAAATGTTTGAGCGTAGAAAACCAGCAAAAAGAATGACCAAAAGGCCGAAAGGAAACGAAACACCCCTATGATTCATGAAATAAGTCAAATTATTACAGAATGCATAATACGAACTCACCGAAAAGAAATGCAGCAACTTTTAGCTGCCTTTCAGGGTACTTGGAGAAAAATTTGTATTCTTCAAACAAATTAGCGATCATGCATTCGAAAATTGACTGATGCCTGTAAGATATGCAAACTTCATTAATCAAGAACATAAATCAACTCAAATCCTTGACAGATACAGGAGGCTAATCTTGAGACACAAGTACTTCATAGAACATCCTAAATGACTGGAAAGGCTGATAATATATAATGGATTAATAAGACAACTAAAAGTGAATTTTCATCATTTTCAAGCAAGATGATCATTATTGACATATTTTTATTTTTTCAGAAAACAGATTATTTATTCAATCACTAACCCCAAAAAAAGCGGCTAGAAAGATAGGAATACAATACATCCACAAATGCGTTCCTGGCCTAGCTAAGGGAAAGGATGCAAGTGAATGAGCGATACTATTATGTTCACATGGGATATGTTTACACAAACCACATTTCGTATCTGCAAGAAAAGCTAGAATATGCCAAAACAGAGGAGCTAAATTGCCATTAATTTCCGGATTAGCAAGGTCTTGAACCTCTTTCAGTCATTATTGACATTTTAGGTTGCCTCATGTACTTGAAAAACTAATACCAGCCTGAAAGATTTACTTCAGTCCTAAGCTTCAAATTTTGGAGCAACAAGTAGAATAAACAGCACCGAAGAAAATAAAATGCATAGACTTGATTGAATGCATTAGGTATATTCTTCAATGGAATTAAAACTCACTTTTCAAATGGGCACACGCAGCCCTAAGCATCTAGTGGAAAGTTAAAGAATCAGTATGAACAAGTTATTCACACAAAAATAAAACAATGGAATAAAATTACCTTTTCTCTGAAGATTCTTTGAAGCGAGCAAGCATTTGAATCATCGCATCAATTGTCAGCTGACCAGAAAACAACTGATGGAAATATGAGAGAGCTTCTGTCTCAACATCATCAGCATAGCCATCAGAAGTTGATGAGTCAACAGCACCGCCATTCTTAAGTCTCGTAGTAGCATTTATGTAGCTTGACTGCAATTTTTCCATTTCGTCAAACAAATGACTGGTGGAGATAATGCTAGAATGAGATTGAAGGGCCTACAGAAGAAAGAATCAAAAGGTTAACATTGTAGGATCCAAAGAGAACAATCATCTAATTCAGCGAAATACACAGGTCTCAGAGCAAAACCTTAAAGAAGGTCGAACAAGTTTCCAAATATATGGTCATAAGAGACCCAGGAGACTGAAAGCGGTTAACAGAAACTTCTTGAACTCCTATGACAACCTCCTTTACGAACTTGAGGCATTCCTGAAAGCATCAGCAACGGTTTCTACGAGTTTCATGATATGTTCAACATATTCTCATTTAAAAGCATGGTTCAATCCCTCAAAGAGGGAAGGTTTTTTTTTTTTTTGGGGTTGGGGGGTGGGAAGCATAGTTTAAAGGACAATTGGTACAAGACAATTACCTTTGGACAAATAGAATAACTAACGCACATTTTGTTAAATTGTATCTCACTTATAACCATGGTGTTGCTCAGAGATTTTTCTTATTTTAATTTTTGTCTCCTTGATGTGGCAAATTTGAGTAAGAAGGTTTAAGACAGTATCAGTTACCTCATAAAAAGCATCATTATATGTACTTAGATGAGCGCTCAACCACTTCTCAAGATCTACAAGTTCTTTGCTAGAAGCCAGCGCAGCAAGTCGAATGCCAAAGTAAGAAGGAACCATATCCAAAACTGCAGTCAGCATCTGCATCAACATCAAAGACAATAATTAATCTGTAGTTAGCATCTGCATCAACATCAGAAACAATAATTAATTGTTTACCTCCCCTTAAAAATTGGATGGTGTGAACAAAAAATTTAACACTTTCTTTATGTTACAAGTTACAGAGGAAGGAGGCAATATGTGAGTTCGTAGATCCATATTATTTAGTTTGGAACAAAGACAAACACAATGCAATATAAAATTAATAGCAGCTTTAACTGACTAATGCATGCAAAAGCGTGATACATCAACCTTATATATACACAAAAAATGCAGGTGCTCCTAAAAAATGACCTCCCTACACGACGCTCTTCCGATCTCAAAAAGAGGAACAATTTATGAGAAAAAAGCAATAAGTATGTCAAAATACAAATGTACGAGAACCACGAAAGGAGATCAACCATCTACTTGAGATTCAGTTAAAAGTGCTTAGACTCGGATAACAGTTGAAACTAATTCCTCATAATAATGGCACCGTTGTCAGCATTTTGTTCGCCAAAGAATATACAATGATATCTTAAGTTTTTTGTTGAGTTAAAAACCTTCAATTCCTGGCAAGCATCCAAAACTCTAGTCAAGTTCTCTGGATCGGAGTTCACAGCGTCAACAAATCCTCTTAACAACATGTAAGGGTTGGCATGCCACAGGTGGATTATTACATTGTTTCCCATGGCATGTCTGAGTACCATGGGAAATACTGCTGAAGACAGCTCATGCTGGAGGAGATTATATGCAGTCTGAAATTCAAATAACACAAGTATAAGTAACTGGATTCATGGAACAGTATAAAAGTAATCACAGTCTGTCTCCAAGATTAATACATTCACATGGGCCATCCCAAGAAGAGATCGGACAATTATCAAGAGGATCTTTCAGAATAGCTCGCACAGAACTTGCATGGCCCCTTTCAGCTAGCTGACACAACACCTCCAGCAGGTCAAGACATAACCAGGCATGATTTGTGTGCCCAGGTTGGAACTTATGTCCATTAACGGCATCAGCATAGGCCTATGCAAGTAAAGCAATTCCCACAGAGAAAATGTTATCCAAGCTGATGCTTTAGATGAGATTAGTACTGGGCAATGTAATGCATCATTAATAAGTAGAAGCTAATAAAATCATACCAGTTGCCTTCCAGAGTGAGCAAATGAAAATACTTCAGGTGGCACTGCAACAGCATATTTCAGAAAAGACAGCTGACCATCAACATTCTTCCAAACAGATCCACACACAGTATGGAGCGGAAAAGGATCCTGAAAATCAGGTGTCAATGTCAAGCATCAATATGCAAGTAACTTAAGAGCCGCTTTCTCATTAACATGTGTAACAAGAATGGGAAAAGTAAGTTCAGCGTTGAGGTATACCTGACTTGCACGTTTGTAGAAGGACATAAAAAGGGAAAATGATGCTTCATTAGGAATATAAAAGCCATCATGGTCCATGTTCTCCATGACATTTATCCAGTTAATTCCAGGGGCCTGTAGTTGAAGTGTTGAACGTGGAACGAACAGAACATAAAATTCAGGGTAAGATATTGAAGGAACTTGTAAAAGAGATAGCTGGATAAACATGCAACGCCAAGCTTGCTACTGCAACATTGGCAAAATGATGCGGAACACAGTGCAAACTAATCTAGATGTAATTAAGAAACTTACAAGTTGCTTGATTGAATCTAGCAGAATATCAACATTCCAAGAATTTGGTAATGGAGGATCAGAACCACTATTGCCACTAAGTGCCGAACAGAACGTCGAGAATGCAGCATGACTGTCATCAAGACCCACATAGGTCTGGGCAATGGTACCAAGTATTCTTGCAATTTTGTCTTCCTTAAGTGGCAAGAAAATAGACAACATTTCTTTACACTGTGATACATCCACAGTGCATCCATAACCTAATTCCTTCATCATATCAGCCATGCTTATTTCCTTTTCCATTTCCGCTAAAATTGTATCAAAATCATCATCACTGCCTTCGTTTAGCGAATCAAAGTTCCTGAGGTCGACAAAACAAACACAACAGAAGTAAAGGTGATTTTCCAAGAGATCAAAATCAATTGCTAGCAACTTCTAAATTAGCGACAAAAGGAGGTACCGGAAGAAGTTTGCTTCCCGCAGTTCAGTGGAAAGAAATGGAGCTAAGATCAATTGGGTGTCCTCATCCAACTGCAATAGAGATAACATTTGCACAAACAAATCTACATGCCTGGAGAGACCTTCAGATTGATTAAGAAATGCTAGAATTTGCTGAATTAGATTGGTGGAATCCCAGGCCTTTGGATTGGCACATAGCTCAGCAATTTGACCCATGCAAAAGTTCTTTCCTGCAGATCACCAACAATAAATACACATAAGACAAACAACATTAACGGGAAAAATGACTAAAAAGGGCACAATTGTGTAAGAAACAAATCCTACTTCAGATCAAATGACATTTCTTCAGTTTAGCTTTCACAATATATTCTACATTACGGTCAGACACAGAAAGACTTACCACACATTCTGATATCAAGGGTTTCCGAATCGGATAAAGCGAGGCCAACTCCCATTTTCTCATATGCTGACAGGTATAACACATCACATAGATTTTGGAGAAATTCTTCATTTATTGCTGTAGTCTTCAGTGACCCACAGAAAACTGTACCGAAATTAGGTTTATCCAACAAGTGTTTAAATATCGCATAGAATACAGGATGTAGCTGCAAATTCTTCAAGTTCCCATAAATATTCAAGTGATCAAAACAGGTTTGGAGCACCAATATGCTTCCCTCCACTCCATATGCAAAGTACTGTAACATGAAATATGAGACAACAAATTGAAAGTAGAAGTTAAAAGAGAATTACCATAATAAACTCAAGCAGTTGAAAAGGGAATGCCAAATTATTTTTCATTACAATCTTCGCACCCCCTCAATAAGTTGATTTTTTTCTTTTTTCAGCCAAATGCCAATCACCAAAGAGGACAAATCAAAATCATAGATAACTGCAAAACATATCTATAGAGCCTTCCTCATTGATTTAATAACTTTAGCTAGTAGTTCAAGTACTAGCTAAAGAATGGGACGACTCAATAATGCGTCGAGTTCTTTTCAAGTATGTAACCCTCATTGATAATCCAACTCAAAAGCACTCTTATTCTTAGATTATGTGATTCCATGAGACAGAAAGATTTCAGTTTAATTATTGACCAAAACTGACTGATAATTGAATTTCTTCTCCACATTCACTTGTGAAAGAATTGTAATACTATGCTAGAAATGACAATGCTAATACTATGAAGTTGACTTTTGATTGCAGTTTCAATCATCCTTGGAATTCCACCAAAAGAAATCAATCTATTGCTATTTTTCAACCCATTAGAATTAGAATTTGACTTAAAATCCCTTCTTTATCATGAAATTTCTAAGCCAATTAGGGCATCCCTGTAAACTATCTCTATCTTTAGAAAAAAAAAATCTACAGGTAGCACAGGTACCATTTCCAAAATCAAAATCAAGATCAGATTAGATCCTGTACACCGTAAATCCAGAAACCTATACAATAAGGTACATGCCCATTGCAAAATGTATGAAGTGATTGAAAGGGCGTCTGTCACCTAACTAAAAGAGATTTATAAATATATTGTGCAGCATCTATAACGAGAAACAACAAAATCAAGGCACCAAAGCACAACAGCTCCCCAACCATCAGTCGTCAACCAATAAAAGATTCCTAGTTTACATCTCCAGCCCATCCATCACTTGCCAAAAGATTCCTAGTTTATATCTCCAGCTTCCAGAATTGGTCCAGAAAATGGTTAGCCAGTGGCGAGGAGATTTCAATTGGAAAATAATGGACCGTATCCAACTTTGAAGTAAACCATCCTCAAATCCAATTTGGTTAAATCAAATCATAAGCTGGCTTAGATTTCAAAAGAGGTCTTGAGTAATTTTGATGGTCACCCACAAAATAAATAATATGCAGTCGACGGAATCTAGTGACCTAAAATGATAACAAACTCTTAAGTGGCACTTTTGGCCATGAAGATTAGCATTTCTGCTTAAAATCAAGATCCACCGTGAGTTGCAGTTAATCAAGCTTTAGCCCACAATTGGATAGAACACTTGTATGATTGTAACTGCCACCTCAATGTGAACTCAACCAGAAGTACGTGTCAATTGCAGTTTAAATATTTTTTCCTAAAACTGCGCTAAATTTAATAAACCCCATTTATTTCCAGACCTACCTGTTTGGTTTTCTGAGGATAGAACAAGTAAACTGTGAAGAGAGGCCGCTTGATTCCCAAATGTAGAGAACCGGCTGCTACATGAGACACATGCATAATTCTTTTTTTGGTAATAATAATTGGATAAAACGGCACTTCATTTTATTAAGAAAGAAAAACAATAAGGAGTTAACTTTTCAAAATCATTTGATAAATCCATTGCCTATTTCAACTAGGTTTTCTCTTAAGATCCCGACAGTGAATAGAGAGTCCTAGAAGAGAAGACACACAATAGCAGAATAATAGCACTGTGAGGTTGCCGATGATGAAAGAAACCATCCTTATCATCAACTGTGAAATGTTCATTCATATATCTATAGATATATGGTTCAGATTATGTTTTTTTTTCCAGTAACTATTTCATTTTTCTTTCACTCTATGATCGAGATCTGATTAATGGTGTGTTCATGGCAAAAGCTTATACATCCCGTGGTGTATCAAACATGCATCAGCAGTGGGTCATTCTCTTATTGATGTCAGACGCGATATGCACAGAGGGAATGCCACTGCATAGCTAATAACTGCCATTTTAACCCAAAAAAAGAAGTGATATGTCCTCCTTGTTGGAACCCAACTCCACGCATAAAAAATTCAACCACCATATGTGTAACATCAAAAAGCAAGACAACAAAATTGCAGACAATGATGATGTCAAGCTATTGAAACCTACTTTCCAATTGTTTCCAAAAGAAAGGGAAACACAAATTACAATGTAATAGGCCCCTTATCGGTCATCACCTTTCCACACAATGAATTAATTCTGAGATAGGAAACCTATAATTCCCACTGGCATGCCTTACGCCCATATCAGTAGTTTCAGCAATTCAGAATGGATTTTATTCCTCTGAAGAAGATTCAAATCTTCGAACTTAAAAAAAGTTCCAGTAGTTCCAAAATTATTAGGAGTTCCAGTTGAAAATCAAATAAAGCCTCCTAGAAAACAATGGATAAACACAATAATATTGAGGAAAAAATGAGAAACAAACAAATTCAACTAACGCAAAGACTACATTTTCAGAAAACACAATCTCAGGGTTGAGACTTGTCTCGATTCTATATGTGTGATCAGTGCGTATTATTTTTCGTTCAGACGGAAAAACAACCCCTGCCCAGAATCGGAAGTGCAAATATAAAACCCAACACCCAACCCCCACCCCAAAAAAAGGGGAGAAACAAAAAAAAAAAAAAAGAAAAAAAGGCACACAAGCGCAAACGCACAGAAAAGGAGTAAGATTTTTGTGCGCGTCAATTGTCTTACCTGACGAAGCTCTTGGAAAACTGAATCTGAGTTGGAGTCGTTCAAGCTCTGGAGAAGAAACCGAATCTGACCGGAAACAGCAGATGAGTACGGAATCATTATGAAGATCTTTCTTTTTAGGTTTTTCAGTGATTATAAAATTAAGCTAGGGTTCCCGAAATGTTATGAAATCGGAATTTCGAGCTTTCAGGATAAAGAGTGCACAGTGCGAGAGTCGAAAGCGTGAGGAAAACCCGTGAGTTTCGGGTGCGGATATTAATATGGGGTCGACTCGGCATGGATTTGGGTTGATGATTGGCCCCCTATAGAATCCAAGATATAAGCATTGACCCCAATGTTATGAAAATTTATTAGAATGGATCCAAAGTGGGGAAAATGAAAACCCCATATACACAATAACTAGCAATGTATTAATCAAGCGGCACTCATTGTTGAGAAGAGGCGCAAGTTTTAAGGCGTTTGAGGTATAAATCTCTCGACAAACTCAATAAAAGGTTATAAAATGTGATAAAATAATATCAAATAACTTATTTCAACATAAAAATAAATAAATTGATTAAATTTTAATACGTATAGCATCACATGTTGCCATTTTGAACAAAAACGGTAGTTTGCAAATATCAATTGATGACTAGAACTAGGATGTTGTTGCATCGAACGCTGCAAGTAGCATTAGGAAGCATGTTAGCTAATCAATCTACGCATACTACCAAACAAAACAGAAAATATTCACAATGTTGTAAAATAACTAATTTGAAATTAAATAAAATATCGAAATCCAATATATACATGTGCTATTGTGAATGAATCAATGGTTAAATATGTGATAGGTGAAATTATAATATAGAATGATAATGAGAATAAAACATGTACTAGATCTCGCACATGACACTTAAAACCTAATTATTAAGACTCACAATAATGATCAAGAATTTGCATCAAATTGACAATCCTCCGGTAGATACTATCCTTACCATAAGTAAATAAACTTTAAAAAAAAACAAATAAAAATATCAATCTTATTAAATGACAAAAAAGTCCATAATATAAGCAATAAACATGGGTTTTCTTCGTCAAAGCTCTAAATTCATTAACTTTTTTTTTCTTTAAAATTAAATAAATTCTAACTAGAAGTTAGAAAGTTACGCCTCTTATGCCTTGAAGAGATGCCAAGGCACAAGTCTCAATGTTGGAGGGGTAAGTCTCGGCGTAAAGTGCCTCAATTGATGCCTTAAAGTATGAAGTATATCAAGGCGTAAAAGACGGGTTTTGAGGCCTCTTTTTTGCCGTAAAAACAAATGCAAATTTGAGTATAAATTAGTGTCTTTAAAAAAAAAAAAAAGTAACGTCATTGTGAAGAAGAAGATATATAAAAGAGTAAGGGTGATTATATTCCCACCACAAATTTTTATTCCTACACCGCGTTATAATACACCACATTTAATTGATATTTTTAATAAGTGTACCACTATCAATTTACATATATGCCCATAAAATTAATTATTCATAATTGATATGAAATCATGTCGAAGATATATATATATATATTTTTTAAGATATTTTCTAACCACATATATTTTCCTCCACACATTATTCTTAACTCAAAAAATATACAAATTGGATCTTAAATCTTATGAGATTAAACTGCCTATGTATGTCCATATAAAGACTTAAAAAACTATATCTCAAACTCTTTTTTTAAATAAACTATCTCTCAAACTTAACTTGATAGAATCCTAAACCATCTATAGCTTCTGAAATTGGATCTATTTTATCTATTTGATTTACCTTTAAAATTAAAACTAATTAATAAATATTCCAACATTTCCGATCAGACAATTAAATTTCTACAGATTCTCAAAAAACCTCTAGCTGCAATCAATTTAGTCCCGCAAAAATTGGCATTTCATTTTAAAATTGGAACGAAATTTATTTATTTTTTATTTTAATCATATGTTTTTAATATTATTAATCACAATATAAAAATACTTATAACAATTTGTTAGTAAGTTTAAAATTATTTGCTTTTCATAAAGAAATTGTGCAGTTGGCGATATTGATTCTTCAATTTTATTAGGTTATTACTACATACGACACTTATCAATATATAGAATAAAATAAAACTCAAAAAGAAAAATGAAAAAAAACTATTCATTGTTATTTTATTAATTTATAAATTTGCTTACAAAAATTAAGATACTAAGATTAGAAATAAAAGTTCGAAATTTTAGAAAAAATTTAAAATCATTCATCGTGAAACCAACATAAAAATATGATATACTAAACTTGAATCGTTTAAAAAATATATAAATTTTAAAAGTTAAAGTTGTGGAATCATAATTCATAATTGTAAATAAAAACTGTGCAAAGAAATTATTTAAAAAAGAAATTAAAAAATAATTATTAAAAAGAAATAAAATTAAGATAATTATGATTGTAGTATGAGAAGAAAAAGAAAATCCATTTTTAAAATTAAAAACAAAAAAGGGTTTTAAAGAAGATTATTGATGTAATTTTATTTAAAGATATTCAAGAGAATAAGAAAATGTGGTATATAGATAAATAATTGTAGTGAGAATATAATTTCCCAAAGAGTAAAGAAAGAGAATTTTAGCAAAGAATGAATAACATTTATTATTTTTCGTAATCGCGTGGCTAGAGGAAAGCTCTTTACGGTCAGTGATAAAAAGAATTGTTAAGATAAGTAATTGGTCCCGCATCTTTCTTTTTTTTTCAATTTTCTTTTACATTTATAATCTCTTTTACACTGTTTTTTCCTCACCTATTTAACGATAAATAAGAAAATAACAATTAAAATATCTCGTCTAAATAATTAGCATTATTATTCAATTTATAGTTATCTCTTTCATATTTTTCACTTATTCTTCTCTTTTTTTCTTACACATCATTTCACTCATTTTTAATTAAAATAATAATTTTTTCTCTATCTCTTTCCTGCACACCACTCGTGATCATGACCATACACTAGATATGCTGGAAATCTTCCCTGTTTTCCCATGCAAATCTGTATGTATTTTTTGAGAAAAACTTTAGTTCTCTAGGAGCACAGAATTCAATACTTCAGACCAATCAAGAACTCACATGTAAGTTTTGGAGTCTCAATTTGTTATTTAATTTAGACTTTAACACCCACATATGAGTTCTTAATTAGTTAAGAGCACGGAAGGTTTTTCCTTATTTTTCATTATTCGATCAGTCGTCACATAAAGAAAGGAGAATGGACCTGGAAACTGCACCTTCAGTACTCATTTTTACTGAAGCACCATCTTTCAAACCAATCATTCCATTTAATCCCTTTTATCCTCGAGTTGCTGATTTGCTTACTAAGACAGGTGCTTGGAATGTTGATCGGTTCACCAATGTTTTCCTTTCACCAGACCGCACAATCATCTTGGGTACTATCACTGGGTTTAAGAGATGCTCAGACAAACTCATATGGCATTTTGATCAGAGCGGTCAATACAATGTCAGGAGTGGTTACATGTGTGCCATATCCGAGTCTAAAGCTAGAACTTCATGCAACACTAATAACTTCAAGTGGTGGAATAAGATTTGGAGGATGCCTGTTCAGCTGAAAGTGAGAGTGTTCTGGTGGAAAACTTTCAATGATTGCCTACCTACAGGATGCAATTTAATTAGAGAGAACTACTGGTTCAAGGCGTTTGCCTCCAATGCGGGGAATTGGAAAACATCAGCCATATTTTATTTGAATGCAATTATGCGAAGCCAGTTTGGAAGCATGCAGGGCTATGGACTTTTGTCAAACAATTCAGTGCCTCACATGACGTTAAAGATAAGATTTTTGCTTTATCTAATCTTTCTAAAACTGATGATCTGTGTTTTATTCTTTGTACAACTAGAAGCATTTGGCTTGAGCGCAACAATCGTCTTTTTGGCAACAATGTGAAAGACCCAAATTTGGTCGTTGCCCTTGTGTCTTCTCTGCTTTCATCTTCTTCCCCAGGGCGGAGCGATTTCTCATCCATGACTCAAAGACCCAGGAGGAGTGAGTGGCAAACCCCTTCCGCTGGCCGGTTAAAACTTAATGTTGATGCGGCTATTAGCGAAGAGAGACCTTGCTTTTCAGTTGGAGCAGTAATTAGGGATGATAATGGGATTATCTTGGGAGTTTCTGGTAGAAGGCTGATTGGGACACCAAGAATTGAAGATGCCGAAGGTGCTGCTATCCTTTTTGGACTTCATTTTGCTAGGGATAACGGCTGGTGCTACATCTGCTTGGAATCTGATTGCCTTCGAGTAGTGATGGACCTTCGAAGGAATACAAGTACCTTCCAAATGGTCATCTTCTGCGTGAAATCTTATTGCTTATGTGGGAGCTTAGATGTGATTCATGCATCCATATCCCCCGCGATTCAAATTCAGTTGCCCGCCTGATTGCTTCTCACACCATTTCAGGCTCTTTCAGCGGTTCATGGATTGATTGCTTACCACGCTTTGTTGGACCGGCTATTAGTCGTGACATGTTATTTCTTGAATAGTCATGACTGTTTCTTTCAAAAAAAAAGAAAGAAAGGGGAAAACAGAGTAATGATAGATGAAGCCAAAAGTTACTCCCTTGTACCTTCCCAAGTTGAACCGAACCGGTTCAAAACTTTTTTCATTCTTCCCCTCTTCATTTGCCTCCAAACTCTCCCGCTGTTCTTATATAGCTATTGTCAAGAAAAAACGTTGGAGTTCCTGGGTTCCAAATGTAAGTAAGTAACAAAATGTTTTTTCAAGGTTATGGAGCCTGATGATTTTCTCAAAAAACTGGTATGATTTTATTTCTTGATCTCTCATTCTTTTCCATTTTCAATCATCTGCTTTTTGACCGAAACAGGGGATGAAAAAATTAGAGATTTTTTAAGATTTCGATGAACATTTACCGGGAAAAAACTTGTGTTGGGTTTACATAATTACATGGATGCTAATATTGAGTATTTCTTTCTGTACGATCTGCCCACATTGCAAAGATGAATTATAAAGAAATTTTACAGTTTCTTAATCTACCATTAATATACATTTGTCATCTTGTAGATTATATGTATGTATATTATTATACATATCTGTTTGTAGGTACTACCAAATCTATCGGCAGAAACTTGAAGGGAGACGACAAACGGGCAATTATAACTAGTCCGAAGGGAGTATGGGACGTGACTGTTCGAAAAACTAGTAATGACACGACTTGTTTTGTGGAAGGATGGGGCGATTATGCTAGTAAACACGACCTCACTGCCAGAGATATTGTCGTGTTTGAGCCTACCGGGGAAATGCAATTTGATGCTTTCTTGTTAGAGCTTAAAACTGGGTGGGACAAAGAATTTGATGACTTGGATTTAGCCAGAGCAAATAAAGAATCTGCCGGAAATGGTGAGTATTTTTGTTGAGATTTACTAGCTGCATTGACTAACAGAAGCAAATTACTATGCTTAATTTCTTGATAACATGTTGCTGATTGGCTAATTGGTTATTGATTTTGTACAAGAAGCTGAATCAAATGCAGGCCCTTCTTGCTCGGAAAGGAAAAATCTACACTTTGTCCTAACAATTCAACGCCACAATTCTCCTCGCTACCGAAAGCCTTATGTGGTAAGTTTCGCCTCATATTAGCTACTTATTAGTAACTATTCTCTTCTGTATAACGTAACTCAAATCTCTCCCTTTAACTAAGTACGACTTTGGTGAAAAGTGAAAACCTTACTTATTTGAAATAACTCTGTCAAAATAGTTCACCTTTATGTACTTGCAAATGAGCATGAGAAACTAATGCAAACATAGCCAGAGTACAAATTTCTGAGGGATTAGCTTAATCATATCTTAGCTTTTCTTTTCTTTTCATTTTCCCCCTTCATTTCGGTCATTTTCTTTAGTTTCATGAATTTCAGTGCATCCCGGCGGAATTTTGGAAATCTAATGGCCTGAAAGA
The DNA here is from genome assembly GCA_963692815.1 of Nyctanthes arbor-tristis. NCBI lineage: Eukaryota > Viridiplantae > Streptophyta > Magnoliopsida > Lamiales > Oleaceae > Nyctanthes > Nyctanthes arbor-tristis. The sequence continues at coordinate 4,587 of CAVNYN010243841.1, read as the reverse complement.
GAAGGAGAAAGTAAAATCTAAGAGATCCAAAAGGCAAGATATGGTCAGTGGTGTTAAAAGCTCACCGGAATACTCGTTACACCAGTCTTCTTATGACCAAAGGCTGGGCACAATTTCATGCATCTAACGCGCTCAAGAATGGAGATGTTTGCACCTTTGAACTCAGTCTCGACCAAGTAGAACCTAGTGTTGCTTCAACCGATGTCCGCATTTCCCGAGCTCGTACCTAATTCTAGAGAGGTCGTGTTTACGAGCAAAATCGTCCCATCCCTCCACAAGTGTCATTACTAGTTTCTCGAACAGTGACCTCCCATACTTCCTACGTTCTATTGGGTTTTGCAGTGCATCTATCCATCTCCGTTTGGTTAGAATTGTGGCGTTGCTGCGACTATTTTCAAGCAAAATTCTTCATGTAATTAAAATTGTAGCACTACTCGTTTACTAATAGCGTTTAAGATTATGTTTTGTATGTTGAATTTAACAAAACTACAATGTAAATGTTGTGTGTCGGTTTTACCTAAATTATCATAGAATTTTTTCTTTCTTGTTCTTTTCCCTCACCAACTGTTGCTCCTAGTTTTGCATAAATTTGTAGTCTGCTTTATGACTCCTTGCTCACCACCTTCTTTCGCTATGCTGGCTCCTCAGCCACCATCACCATGCCAATCAGCACTTCTTCAATTTTTTTGGTGTTGTTTAACCTAGTAGATCAACGTTCTTATTCCTCATCAGACGAGACCGTCTATTTTAGAAAGTTATTTGAGCAAGTGACCCAAAACTATCTTGAATGTTAGCTTAGTGCTACTACAATTTGTTGTACCTCGCTTGGTTACAATTCGAAAGTTACTCTTCGATTCATTTAACTTCATAAATTTTTAGTAAAATACAATGAAAACACCAATGTTTTCACTTATCCCACCTCGAGCCCTAATTCTGATACCATCACAATAACCACCTCGGCAAACACCCTTCCACTTTCAGATTCTTCACATTACAGACAGATCAGCCAAAGAGAATTCTGAATCCAGGTTTTCCACAATTAGAAACCAAGACAACTGAACTAATGGCTTTATAGCTTCTTGAACAAAATTACTGTCCCAATTTCTAGTACTGAGCAAATAATTTACCGCATTTCAGAAGACGGGGGAACAAATTCTTCAAACCAACTGATAATGTAATGAATGTTCAGGCAACAAAACTGAGTCATCCTCAAGAGGAACACTTCACAAGCATACAAATGGAATACAGAGTAACAATGCACTTCTGCATCAGACCTCTGCACTTCCGATCTCCTCTCCGTTTGGACTTTCTTCTTTAACAAGCTTGATCATGTCATCAATTCGAAGAATGGTTATTGCTGCTTCAGTAGCAAACTGACCAAAGAAGAATGCAAACACATTTAGTCAGATATTTAATATGTTTTGGAAGGGGTTAATTTATAGTTACAGGTTCGTACCTGTATTATCTTTACTTTGCTCATTGCAGGCTCAATAACTCCTGCCTCTAAATTGTTACGAACTGTGCCCTTCACTAGGTCAAGACCCATACTGCAACAAGTGATAGGCAGAGTGAGAAATCCTTGAAAAACAACCATATATTCATAGAAAACCACATGACACTATATTTGATTATCTTAAAAAGATGATAGCTAACCCTTTGAACCAATAATGCGTGGCAAAGGCTCGTGAAAATGTAAGGCTACTTAATCGCAGAATGAAGAATTCTGAGTTTGTGCCTCATAGCAGTTATCCTTTTCAAAGAAAAATAAAAGGGTTCTTGTAAATCAAACATGATAAGTACCTTGATAAATGCTTCTTATCTGCTTTGGTTTGTGCTGTGTGGTGGAAAGACTGTAGTTTAGCCACCAAATCAGTTGCATCTTTAGCAGCATTCACAGCAAGCACCTGCAAAGAGATACAAGTCAACCAATTAAGACATGGCAAAGACAGCCTCTGAAAATAAGGGACTGATTTTTCAAAGAATTAACATAATTTGGTATTTTCATTCTTGGATGACCTTTGGTATAATTAGTAAAGATTCAGCAAACTCTGCAATAGCCAGCTGTTCTCTAGATCCAAGTGTAGTGGCTAGATTCTCTAGATAAACAGACAAGGCAGCTTCGACTGCACCTCCACCAGCAACTACCTGCATTTCCATAAAATTCCAGAAACAAGGCAGACATTTTCATTTATGTAATTGCATATGTTACTACTTTTGTCAATTCCAAAAAGAACCACACTTCACTAATTTGTGACGATATTAACCACCTTAATGACATCAAAACAGGGTACAAGTGGATGCTAAAGAAAACAAAGTTCCATTCCCGGAAACAATCGAAAACTTTGAGAAACATCAAGCCGCAAAAGAGTAAGCCAAAAATCACATGTTGGTGTTTACCGTATTAGATTCCAGAGTTCTTTTGACAATGCTTAGAGCATCATGCAAAGCTCTGTCCATCTCATCGAGCATGAAATCATTGGCACCTCTGAGATCAATGAGACCTGAAGTCAGCAAATGATCCAGAAAAGAATTATATAATTATAAGAGCATTCCCCAAGCAAAATGAATTATACATCTTGAGCATCTGTCAACACGAATGAATAAAAGAAATATGATAGAAATGAATCCATTTAGATCAACATTAACCCCAGTTAACAGGCCTGAGTTTTCAAATAAAAGAAATATGATAGAAATGAATCCATTTAGACCAACATTAACACCAGTTCACAGGCCCAGCAAAACTCAAGAATTTAATTTGTTTTTTATTTTTTATTTTTTTGTTTTTCAGAAAAAGCATTTTAAGAAAATTGGATATATTCAATTTTGTAGGGTATATAATCCATACCGCACTGGTGGTTTTGGTGCCCTTTATCATAATTACGTCATCGTCAGCAATACGCTCCTCAACTACTTCATCGGCATAACCAAGAAGAGATGAATCAAATGTTTCTTTTCTCTTCCATATCTGCGAAGGTTGAAACCTACAGCAATGGAAAAGAAAAGAATGTTTGCCAGTCAACTTCTTTACTGGTGCGCATATTTCATATGTTCCGTCTTTAAACTCTTGATTTATCTAGGATATGTTGTAAAATATAACTGAGTTCCATTTCTCCATTTTCTCTTTTCTGTCTGCACATATTCTTTTGACAATACATTATAAGTATCACGTAAAGAAATAGCACATCAACTTTAATTGCAAAAATGATTAAAAATGTCTTCATCAATCAACTGAAAGATGACCATAACTCCATAAGAACAAACAGAACTTCAATAATCCGCAGGCAAAGGCTGTCCAACCTAAAAAAATGCTCTTGTATGTATGTATGAACAAAAAATCCTGTGCATCAGAAATATACAAGACTAGTCGTTCCAATCTTTAACCCACGGACAGTAACAATGCTTCCTCTTGAATATTACAAAAAGAGTAACAATAGATACAAATGGCAAAGCTCCTTGCTCAACTCAGGCAAATTTAAAACACTTTGATCTGTGTACAATCCAAGTCTTACAGCTGAATATATATTTACCATCACTCTTAAATGTTGAAAAATAAGACAGAAAAAATTACTATCCACGACAGGAATATATATAACGTGTGATAAAGTGTCAAGAAACATACCGCAGTAGCACCAGTAGCCTTCGCAACATGGCGTAGGTCCTCCTTGCGGACACGTCTCACAGCAATAGCACCAGCTTCTATAAAGTACTGGAACATGAAGACAGATGTAACAGGATGTTAATTAAAAAAAGATAAAAGGTGACTAAGAAAAATGACGACAGGCAAATAAATTTTTTGATGTCTCAGACATTCGGTTACAAGATTCCCTACGCCACAGAAGAAAATGGTCCTAACACCTAAATAGGATCTAAAGAAGCTGCTTATCTACCACTATAGACATTCTGAATCACATAGATTACATGGCAGCTCAAATGCACGTTAATATATATTCAACCTTAACTGAATAAATAGTAGGCAATTAACTGATACAAAGAATTTTTAGATGTTCTAGTAGACAGCAAACAAATATGCAACAATGCAATCGTCTATCCAAAGGATCCAAAAACACATAAATGAATGGAAAAACTTGCCTTAAGTGCCATGTCATCAATTCCTTTTGTGGTTAAAACAACATTTGCTCCCGCCTTTAGCAGCTTTTCAATACGCTCCTTCGTCATATCTGCTTCTCTGCAAGATAACATTCTTCTCAGTTCAGTAATACACCAATTGCAGATAACACAGTAATATGGAGATTAACAATGTGAAAATTGTAGAGCACTGCTACCTATATAAGAGCACAATTTGGAGTTTTTCCCCCCACAAACTCGAATAATGTATTGGTTTTGGGGTGGAAAATTTTATTTTGCGGTGGGGGCCGGTTGGGGGGGGCAAATGGGGGGCTAAATTTAGCCCCTCATTTGGCTTTTTCCCCCCTCATTGAACTTGTCCCACTCCCATTCCAATCCAATAAAATACCGCCACGTGTCCAATTAATATTTTCCCTCCCACTTTTTCCCCCAACACATTATTTGGAGATAGGTTTGCCCCCTTAGCTTTTTTCCCATTGGCTCCCCCCCCCCCCCACCACC
>CAVNYN010243838.1:0-19990 GCA_963692815.1 Nyctanthes arbor-tristis | reverse complement strand
CTTCCGATCTATTTCCCTTACGAAACATGAAAATCAATATATAGTGTACCATTTCAAACCACTTTAGTGCCTGTTGACATCAAAATTCGCCATTTATGCCAACAAATAGAATAGAGTGAAGAAGATGATGAATAGTAGAAATGGCAATGCACTTTTGAAGTAGTATTTTGGGGTGGATCAACCGTAAGAGGGAATATCATCATCTCCACTGTGTGTAGTATATTTTCCTCTATCTCTTGGGTTTTTTGATGTATATCCATGGAGGTCTTTGAGGGGTGAAATATATCTGCCTTTTTTTTAGAACTAGAGGGAGTTGATGGAGAGAGGAAAAAAGGAAGGTTGAGGGAGAGTATCCTCCTTCAGAAATCAAAGAAGCCCCGATTTCCTTTGTGAATGTGTCTGAATATATGTATTCAAAAAGGTGGATTGCAAGTGGGCAAGTGGGCCTAATGAAGAGACAAAAGGAAGACGTTAAAGTCAATTTATCTTGTTTTTTACGTCAGGGTTGAGAGTTGAAATTGTCTTTCGACACTTGTTGTTTCGTGTTTAATTGTTATCTGACCAATATCTTTGGCAAGGGTAGAAATTGCTCTTCATGATTATTTTGAACTCGTTTGGTTCATGATTATTTTGAACTCGTTTGGGCCCTTAATCTGATATGGACTTTGACTGGTTGCCTCGTTGGTATTTGACTCGTAGTTTGGGGTACAACAGATGCCTTCCAGGTCTAGAGTTGAGGGTACCTCGAGTTCAGACCTTGCATTTCAAAAGACGCTAGTGAACTGGACCGTGTAACGAGAAACTGTCCTCATCAAGACTTGCATATTGACCGGCCTTTCTGAGAATGTGAGAATTGAATATCTTTGAGATGATGAACCTGCCTGTTAAGCTCGCTGAGCTCGATAAAAGTTAGACCAGCTTAGTAGACCTTCTATTAGGTGGCATCACCTTTAGGTTTGCAAGTCAGCAATGAGTTGACTTAAGTATCAGGTCGTGCAATTTGCAGAGGCAGGACTTAAGCGTTAGGTTATCCAAACTCTAGGACGATGTGATAACCCCAGAAATCGTCAAAGTCTTCAAGTTTATAGACCAACGATTGACATTCAGATCTATAAGGGGACGGTGCAACCTTTAAGTCCTAAGCTTACAGCGTAGTGACCGACTACCCCATGATGTCAACCTTTTAGGCTACTTAATATGTAACAATATGTCTTTGGCCGTAAGGACCGGGTCCTTAGGGCATCGGATCGGATAGCTATTAGTTCACTTGAGGCGGTCATAAGCTTGCCAAATAAGGTAGCCATAGATCATTGCAACATGATCATGAGCTCGCCAACTCGGGTGGCTAGAGATCAGTGAAACTTGATCTTTAGCTCACCGCTTCAGCTGCTGGAGATCAGTGGAACTTGGACCTGAAGCTCGTCATGCTAGACGGCTGTAGGTCAGTTGAACTGGGTCGTCAACTCGCCGATTGGGCTGCTAGAGATTAGTGGAGCTTGATCGTCAGCTCGCCACTTGGGCGGCTGGAGATCAGTAGAGATTGATCGTCAACTCGCCGCTTGGGCGGCTAGAGATCAGTGGAACTTGGACCTGAAGGTCGTCGTGCTAGACGGCTGTAGGTCAGTGGAACTGGGTTGTCAACTCGCCGCTTAGGCTGCTAGAGATCAGTGGAACTTGATCGTCAGCTCGCCGTTTGGGCGGCTGGAGATCAGTGGAACTTGATTGTCAGCTCTCCGCTTGGGCGGCTGGAGATCAGTGAAACTTGATAGTCAGCTCACCGCTTGGGCTGCTGGAGATCAGTGGAGCTTGATCGTCAGCTCGCCGCTTGGGCTGCTAGATATCAGTGGAACTTGATCTTCAGTTCGCCGCTTGGGAGGCTGTAGGTCAGTGAAACTGGATCGTCAACTCGCCACTTGGGCTGCTAGAGATCAGTGGAACTTGATCCTCAGCTCGCCGCTTGGGCTGCTGGAGATCAGTGGTACTTGATCGTCAGCTCGCCGCTTGGGCGGCTGGAGATCAGTGGTACTTGATCGTCAGCTCACCGCTTGGATGGCCGGAGATCAGTGGAACTTGGACCTAAAGCTCGTCGTGCTAGATGACTGTAGGTCAGTGGAACTAGATCGTCAGCTCGCCGCTTGGGCTGCTAGAGATCAGCAGAACTTGATTGTCAGATCGCCGCTTGGGCGGCTGTAGGTTAGTAGAACTGGATAGTTAGCTCGCCGCTTAGGCTGCTAGAGATCAGTGGAACTTGATCGTCAGCTCGCCGCTTGGATGGCTGGAGTTCAGTGGAACTTGATCGTCAGCTCGCCGCTTGGGCTGCTAGAGATCATTGGAACTTGATCGTCAGCTCGCCCCTTGGACGGCTGGAGATTAGTGGAACTTGATATTCAGCTCTCCGCTTGGGCTACTGGAGATCAGTGGAACTTGGACCTGAAGCTCATCGTGCTAGACGATTGTAGGTCAGTGGAACTTGGGCTTGAAGCTCGTCGTGCTGGACGGTTGTAGGTAAGTGTGAAAATAATCTCATGATCATCGTGCAAGAGGATAGGGCACACCTTAATGAGATCCCATCTCCAATGCTTATCTCTGAGAGTGCTTCTTTGTCTCCTTCTTTTATCGGGTTCAAAAGTTTGGCTTTCCTGAAGCATCAGCTAGAGTGTTGGCCCTCTTGGAGCTCCAGCTCGTGTGTGCCTTTTGCTTGCTTGGAGTGCGTAGTCTCGCTTGGAGCGTCAGCTGGAGCGCTGGCTTACATGTGCTGTTTACTTGCTTGGAGCGCGTGCACTCGCTTAGAACGCTGGCTGGAGCGCTGCTCGCTTGGAGCGCTAGCTTGCATGTGCTGTTAGTTCATTTGGAGCTTGTAAGCTCGTTTGGAACATCAGCTGGAGCACTGGCTTGCTTGGAGCGCTGGCTCTCGTGTGCCGTTTATTCGCTTGGAACTTGTAAGCTCTACTGGAGCGTTGGTTCGCTTGGAGCACTGACTCTTATGCCGTTAATTGGCAATGGGTGATCTGTAACTCCCTTCAATTATGGCTAGCTTCTTTGTGAGAGTGTGGCATAGTCATGCCCCCCAGTTTGGTTGCCTGAGCTTATAATAACTTCTGGGAAGCTCCACACTCATTTCCAGCACTAATTCAAGCTGAGAAGAGTGTGTTGGTAGTTCTTTGTGAACTCATGCTAAAAATCAGCAAACAAAGCACTCTGAGCATGGTCACCCCACTATCCGACCAATCATGCGAAGCGAATATTGGACTTTTGCCCTTTCATCTCTAATTTTCCAATAAATTGCTTGTCTTTACCAAATCACTTACACCTAGGCTTGGCGAAGCAAAATACGCATCGTAGTCCACACAAATATCATCAATAAATTAACGGCTTCGATACATAACACATAATGGGTCAAAACGGGAACGATATATGTGGAAAACTCATATATCTCAATATGGTGGAGGTGGGTCTTGAAAGAACTCATGGGTCACAATGCAAATTAATGTCCACAGCAAGAAAATGCACCCAAAGATAATGCTCAGGATCTCTAGACTCCCAAGTCACATAACATGATATAACACTTGGCTGGGCTCCATAGTCTTTAAAAATCCCATTGCAATAAATTAATTCAAAGATTTCCAACATGACTAATTGAATTGTGTCGTTCCATCAACGTTAATTAGTCCAGAGAGATGTGGATAGCAACCTACGCGTTGGATATGGGCTTAATTTGCTCAGGGCTCATTACTAGATTGTCAACACCTATATTCAACATAGCTCTCTTATGGCTGCCGACAAGAAGTGGCCAGAGCTAGTGGCAGACATGGAGGTGGCAGGTGGTATTTCTGGTCGGAATATGGAGGCCTTCTTCGCTGGAAAATGCTGCCCTTTTCCATAATTTCATCGCAGACAAGATTTAGGCCTGAGATTAGGCACCAAAAATCTGAAATCAGCCAACAAGATTCTCACTAGTCATGGATTCTATCTCACAATTCCTCAATAGAAGTTGAAATGCTGTTAACTCCAGTGGTTTCAGAGAGAAAATATAGAAGAAGCTAAGGAATCGAAAGACCGAGCTGCCTTTGAAGCCTTTATAGCTAAGCTTTTCGTCACCATCTCTACACAGAAAACCGTTTATGCTGATTGTTGAACTCCAAATGGCCCAATTTCTTTAAAATAATGAGGCTATATAGTCTGCAAATCAAAGCTGTGGTCGATAAATTGAGAGCATTTTCAGAGTCGAAGCACAAATTCTTGAAGATCGATTCTTTGCCACCTCATGTGATTCCAATGTTGTAGCGACTTCGACGGAGTCACCATGGCCAGAAGAGTGACTGAGAGGGGCACCATTAACAGCGGAGGTTTGGTGTTTCACGGTGTGGAGGACCAGCTTTATGTGGTCGTTCTAGTAGATCTCACACTACGAATCACCACCCGTGACTCATTGAGTACAGATTGAGTTTCTCTTTGTTCTTTTTTTTTTTTTTTAAGGAAAATCACCGGCTTTTTGTAGCAATTCCCCACAGACGGCGCCATTTTGTTGACATCAAAATTCGCCATTTATGCCAACAAATAGAATAGAGTGAAGAAGATGATGAACTGTAGAAATGGCAATGCACTTTTGAAGTAGTATTTTGGGGTAGATCAAACCCGTAAGTGGGAGTATCATCATCTCCACCGTGTGTAGTATATTTTTCTCTATCTCTTGGGTTTTTTGGTGTATATCCATGGAGGTCTTTGAGGGGTGAAATATATCTGCCTTTTTTTTTAGAACCAGAGGGAGCTGATGGAGAGAGGAAAAAAGGACGGTTGAGGGAGAGTATCTTCCTTCAGAAATCAGAGAGGCCCTCATTTCCTTTGTGAATGTGTCTGAATATATGTATTCAAAAAGGTGGATTGCAAGTGGGGCAAGTGAGCCTAATGAAGAGACAAGAGGAAGACGTTAAAGTCAATTTATCTTGTTTTTTGCATAAGGGTTGAGTGTTGAAATTGCCTTTCGACCCTTGTTTCATGTTTAATTGTTATCTGAGCAAGGGTAGAAATTGCTCTTCATGATTATTTTGAACTCGTTTAGGCCTTTAATCTGATGTGACTTTGACTGGTTGCCTCGTTGGTATTTGACTCGTATTTTAGGGTACAATAGTGCCGGAACCGTCGGAGTCCTGGTTAGATTTTTTACCAATCTCAATCTGCTACAACTTGAGCAAAATAAAGGCAAAGCTTGATCGAAGTTATAGTCCGATTAGGAACGAAATTCTGATTTGACACTTTTAACAGTACTCAGTTCGATATAATTTGAACAAAACATAGTTAAAACCTGATCAGAAAATATAGTTCAATCAGGGATGGGGTCCAGATTGGATATTATAAAGAATGAAATCTTGATTCGATACTTTAAACAAGAATGTGTAGAGAGATATTCGCCTACCCTGGCCATACTGGTCTTCTGTGTGTACCATACCTATTTAGGGGAAATAGGCGAGTTATATCAATACGTGAGTTCTGATCGTAATGATCTTATGATTTAAACCAACACTTAATCAATTCTTTAAGCGTTGTGGATAGAAAAGTACAACTTGTAAAGAACCATATCGAGGTTGGTGAGTTCTGGTCAGCTAGGGGCCAGAATGGACATTTTTGGCTAATCTCGAAACAACTTTATTCGAACATTCCAAGTCAAAGTGAGATTGGAAAAAATCATCCGATTAGGAGTATGAAGAATAGAATACATGAACTATGTTCAAGCACAATCAAATATATATGAAAAAAGTAATGAATAGAGAATAAACCATTCCATCAACAAAAATAAAAAGTAGAGTTTGGCTACAAAAGGTGAGCAAGTTCAACTGATTGGAAAAATGATAAGGAAAACAGTGTCTGAAGGAAGAAGTGCCTTTTAGTCTGACCACCTTTTTGCTTGTGATCCCATTCTTCTTCCTTTTTGGATGACCTCTCGAATAGACCTTCGTTAGCATCACTTGTAAAGTGGATCACCAGGCTCTTAACTTCCTCTCCCAGAACAAACCCTTCACGGAGGTTGACCCCATCTTCAATAATGCTGGGCTGGTCATATTTCTAATTGGTAAAGTTTAGATCATGCTCGACTTTAAGCTTCTCATAGCCTTTCGTGAGGAAGGTCAGGTCTTCGTTGGGAAAGTGAGTTTTAACCTTCTAAATGATGTCGTCTTGACCAATCAGAATGAAGTCAAGCTGGTCGGCCTCGTATAAATTGGATTTACGGAAATTCTTGGCTTGATATACATAATCAGCACTGGCCTCTTCTTTTACTTGATTCAGTAAACCTTAGAGTCTTTCTACCTTTACCTTGAAGTTCTTCTCGAGTATTTGAATATTGGAGGTGTGGTTCTGCTAGTCTATGAGATAACCAGTTTTCTCATTTTTCGGATCTTCCTGGACTTTGGCCTGCCTTTCCCTAAAAAACTCCAGCTTGGCCTTGTTCTTGTCGAATTCCTCTTAGAATTTGTCATTAGAATCCATTACAAATTTTGTATTGAACCAGGAATGAGTTAGGGCATTTAGGAGTTGAGCAGCTAGGGTATAAGCTGAGCAAGTTGATTCTAGTGCATCAATTTCGGCGAACTTAGCTTCACCCTTTCTGGTCCAGCTTCTACCCAATATTTTATAAGACCCTTTAACGCTACTTGACAACTTTTCAAGAGCCTCTAGACCAGGGGTTCTGACCAATCTGACATCTCGGTAAATTCGGGAAAGCCTGTCCTTCATCTTAGAAAACATGACAACATTACTTTTACTTAGGGAAAAATAGTAATTTCTCTGGTGGCTGGCCTGACCGATGGAGGTGACGGAGGGTTCCCTTATGACAACTCTGGGCAAGGACGATCCTGATGATGTGGTCTTTCCCTTTTTGCCATGACAGGAAATCTGGTCCTCTGTTGGCCTCTTCTTAGCTGCATCTTGGGATGACATCACTCTAGTCCGTTTTTGAAGAGATTTGCAGTCTATGGTTGGCTTGATAGAACGGGACTTCTTTGCTTGGAGGCCAGTGGTAGCTTCTAAATCTTCCACTTCTTTTGCTGTTTTTTGAACAACTTTTCTCCTGTTGGGTAGGTGATATCAGTTGTCGTCCTCTGAAAAGCAAAGACAACACTTAGTGAATATTGGTAAATAAAGAGGACTAATTATATGTTCTGCTCAGCATTGACCAACCTGGTTTTCTCTTACAAATAGGAAGGTGGAACCCTTAATCAATAAATGTAGTCAGGCCGAATTTTCACAAATTGGTTGGTGTAGCTGACAGACCCGTAGACAGTATTGCTTCGAAAGTCTTCAGTAAGGAGTGTGTTGAATTTGGCCTCAAGGTCTGCTGCTGGTTACCTTTTTCGTTACCTGCAAAGGGAAAGAAACTTCAAACATTAGTTCATATTAGATCGAAACAAAGCCAAAAACAGAAAGGTGACTCACTATATATAATAAATCACTCTAGAACGGCTATGTCCTCTACACCCAATCCCGAGGCGCTGATCTCTACTTTCTCTTAATCCAAAACTAGTCATACTTCCACTTTTTAACTATATAAACCCAAAGATCATTTTCCAAGCATTGGGGATGATACAAATCAGAGCCATACCCCGATACCTGAGATAATCTGTAATCAGACATGGGAGGAGAAAGTTTAGTTTGACATCTAACATTCCCTTGATATATACAATGTAACCAGAAGGAGGTCGGTGAGCCTCCTCACCAGCTTGGTGGCCTAGAAATTCCACATTTCAAGGAATACCAAATTCTCAATGCCAATCTTACAATTGGCTAAACTTTATTTTAGATCAGAGCCTAATTGTCCCCCATAGAATGTTGTTGTCTTCTGTTGGGTCCAGGGTGGACGGCATGTCGACACTTATGGGGTGAGGTCCTTGAATGGCCCTGATCGGAATGGTGTCAACTTGATCTTTAAGAGAAGGGTTCGAATCCGATCCGGCCAGATTTCCCTCTTCATGTCAACTGAATTTTATTTATGTACAAGGTCCGACCTCGTGAGGAGAACCCTTATCTGCACCCTTGTCTTTTTTTTTTCTTTTGATCCCATATTCTCTCCGTCCCTTCCGTTTTCTCCCTCATCTGATCTTATGGTCTCGTTATCCTTGTCGCTTTCTCTTTCTTCTCCCATAGTCTCCTCCTCACTTTCTCACTCTTCTCTCATCATCAACTCACTGTGATTAGGACTAGAGTTGTGTTCCGCTAACTCTTTATCTAATTCAACTCTATCCTTGAGTTACCGATCCAGTCTAGGGTTGGACTACTTAATCCTAACTCTTAGCATATTTCTACAACTTATGAAACTCAGGAAGAAATAATAAGGAGGAGAAAGGGAACTTACCTAAATAAAAGCCGAGATAAATTCCAGATCTTGCTAAACGATTTGAGTATCTAATTGGTTGTAAAAGGGAAAACTTTGAGAGAATTTTGAAGACGAAAATATGAGAAGTAAAGCAAGGTGAATCATATATATAGGAGAATGACACGGAATTCAGAAGGACAATTGACAGATCTAACGCCGTCAGCATCATTATTGTCTGAACGTCACTTCTTCGAACATCCACGTACTGATTAACTAATCATCAATTACCACATGGCATAAAGAAAGTCAAACTCAAGTCTTAAGGATCCGACCAGAAATTTCACTGGCCAACCTAATTGGCCATGAAAAATTTTGCACTAAGGCCCAACACTGGGGGCAATTGTTGATACTGAAATGATGAACAAACTCTAGCTCGGCTAAGAAGCCACGTGGCATGTCAGAAAAATATTAATAATAAGGTTGAAATGCTTAACCTTGGATCGGAGAGAATATTCAGCAGATCAGAAATTGGCCAAACAGGAATCAGCCAACTAGGAATAGGCCAATCAAGGTTGGCTATTTGGCTGACTTATTCTTTGGTTGAACATGAAACGAAGAGGGAGAAGCTGAATAGTTACTGATCCCGGATAGGAGTTAGCTGATCAAGATTGTTCGATCTCATTAGTGCCGATCAGAGGACGAGACTGGTTAATGCAGAAGTAGGGCGTGTGTCCCTCACAAAGAAGGTTGAAAGTTAAAGATTAGGACAACACTCGAAGTGTGTTACACTTTCAAATGTACTTATAATTTTTATGTCCGACCACATTGATTCTAATCAATCTTGACCTCCACATCAGACAAATCTTGTTGACTTGGGTCAATGTGAAAACCCAACGTCAACATATAGGTTCTTGTTTTTCTATTTTTTTTTCATGCCTTTTTTTTTTTTTGGTGGATGATATCATATGTTGTGGATATTCTTATTTTAAGTTGTAGTGAAATCCTTTTTCTCTAAGGAAAAAAAAAAAAAAAAGAGCACGCATTTCACATTATCATTTAGTAACAATACACAGCCAAATACGAATACGATGGTGATTATCACCACTGGTGATAAATAGCATCATTAATTTTTGAATATGTTATTATTATGCAAATTAAACTCGATAACACCTTTTTATACACGGAGACAATGAGAATATATTATTCTAAAAAATTTCTTCTTCATTAATCACATACCATTACATTAACAATGTTGACAGTGAAATCAATAGATCAAGTAACATAATAATTATTCAGATGCACTAATATTTGAATAATTGTCTAATAATTATCTGTAGTTAATCACATACCATTACATTAACAATGTTGTTTCTTCATTTGCTTAGTTGATAACGCAATTTATTTTGACAGTATAGGTTTTTTTAATTAAAATTATCTTAATTTATCTATTTTTGATTAGCAATTTTTGTTCAATTAATTCACTAAAATTAGAAAATTACTTTGACATTATTAACAATAAAAATATAGTTTGTTTCAATTGTACATATTGCTCAATGCACAATTTAATGAGATTTGTCTATACAAAAACCCATGCATACAGTTAGTTATTAGATTGTTAAAATCTCTCACTATTTTATTTATTTTGAGACAATAGATACCGAAAAAATAGTATCTGATACACGGGGATAGAGTTTGCAAATATGGGTATTATTATGCCAACAAATAAATAAATAATTCTAGAAACAACCACACACAATTAGCGTGGAAAATTTGTTGATATGTACTTGCCAAGTAGCCTCCTATAAAAGAAACATCCTCTTCAATTATACTCTTCCAAAACTTTCTTCTCCTCACTTAGGTGGGAAAATTTTTTATTACCAAATAATTTATTTATGTGAAATAATCACATACCCCCGTATTATTAGGGGCTCTACACCTTCTCTCTTTATTGGTCTATATAGTTTGTCTGATTTTATTATAGGGTAAAAAGTGGTATCTTGATCGTGTGTTTGCGTGTGTCATATATATAATTTCCAACATATTATATATCAACTTATAGTTGTAACGGAATTTCACACACAGGAAAAAAAATCTTATAAATAGTAACATAAAGAAATTGATGCATACTAAAAACTATACACATTTTCCCACTCAAAAAAAGTACACACTTCAAAAAAAAAAATTTTAATGGTAACAAGATTTAACTTGTAATTACAATTAACAATCATGATTACAAAACGTGATTAGTGCTGACAAAATTCCCAGTATTACGTGCAAAATAAATAAGTTTTCGATTGTGAGTCTTATCCTAACAATTTCAAACTTGTTCCATGCAAATTTAAAATCCACATAATCTTACTAACGAAAATTAAATCTAAATTAATTAATTTTTTGAAAGTTTTAAATTAATCAATTAACTAGATTTTTCACTCGTACGATGCACGAGTAGAGATCTAGTAAAAAATTCATATATCAAAAGTAGTTTAATAAAAATTTAGATACTTGATGTCATAAAAAAAATTATGACATTTACAAATGTAATTTGTATTATAAGAGGAAGTCTTAGATCAAATACTATTAGAGTCTTTCTTACAATAAAAAAATTTGTCACATGCATTTAGTCCAGATAGAATTTTTGGCTAAATGATGCGATCTCCATGTCTTGAGATTATAAATTTCGTGCCACTACAAAATATAGTTGAATGATAAAAATTCTATAATAATATGCCAAGAATACTGATCTTTAACTTCGACTTATGGCCAAAGATTTTAGAGTATCGTATCGCATTCAAGAATTCGGATTTGTAAAGATTTTCAGTAGAAGTTGTTACTAGAATATGATGAAATGATAGTATGACTATCTCTGCGATGTATGACAATCAGTTAAAACTTATTTAAAATTATATGTCAAGATAGACGTTAAATGCTTTGTGAACCCTTTAATTATTTTTCTACTTTTCCTCTTCAGTAAAATGTGTCATTTAGAGTAATCATTTTTTTTATTATTTGAGACTATAATTTGATGATGATAAGGTAATAATATAGCCTTAACAAAGTGACCTTCTTGTAATTATGTATAACTTTGGTGATAATTGTTGATAATTAAAGTGGAGAGACCTAATTCCTATTAAATTAAAGTTCTTGATCTAATTATTGACAGCTAAATATTATTTATCTATTTGTAAGTAAGGTAAGAATTCAGTGACATTTGATACAATTAATGTTGTCATAATTTATGTTTTTTTTCATAAATGACAAAGAAATAAAAAAATATCTCGGATAATTGATAAAATAAAAGAGATTCATGTAATTGACATTGACAATAAATTTTGATAGTAGAATTTTGGTTGTGAAGACAGCCAGCAAGAATATTAAAAGATAATATAGTTAATTAGATTGAGCTCATACAAAAAAAAACCAAAAAATTCGCATGGCAAAAACCAATTTATTCATGTTTGTATTTCTACATGATTGCATTGTAGTATTGTAAACGTAAATAATATCATATTTTATATTGTACACGTCCCTACCTTTGATGAAAAGTTGAAAATGAAAATAAAGTATAACTATCACTAAATATAACAAACGAAGTATCTTAAAATACATGATAAAAAAATACCTAAAAATATCATGCAACACCAATGTCATTGTCAATGGTGGAATCGAAAGAAGTCTCACCCATGCGTTGCACAGATACGTGTCATTGGATTTACATAACAAAATCAGTAAATATACAATTTTGATTTAGTACTTGACGCGTTAAATTAATATTTTATTAGTAACATATTAATAGTTACACTTTTATGTACTTGGTTAATGTTTTACTGTATATTACTTTTAAATCATTTAATTTATTTGATATTATTAGTTAATAGTCTAATAATATGTATCGGGCATGTAATGTACATACCGGTATTCGCTCGATACCCTTTCAGATAAGAATTTTCATACCCATATAAGAAAGTACATTCAACATACCCTTTTTAATCAGATAATACCTCGTTTCCCCCACATACTTTTTTAACTGGGTGATGTTTTGTTTTATTTTATGCAAGTACTCATAATATTACATTGTTATTTTAATATAGCAAATAACAAATATAATCCTTAAAAAAGTAACATGATTTTATAATGACAATCGTTAGAGTTATAGTGTACATTTGTATTAAAATTAACGTGTAAGCTTGTTTTTTAAATATCATGTCATAAATAAAGTACAATATACCAGTTGTATTATCTAGAATTACGAATTGATATGCAAATCACAAATCACCACTGGATATTTGTTGTAAAATATTTGAGTATAAATTTAGTTACATAACTGAGTCCATAATTTTGGGTCCCCTCCAAATATGTCATTCAAGTTCACAGGTTCAACCTATATAAAGTTGTAATAATTAGAAATCAAATGATCGAATCACAATCAACTATAGTAACTATAAGTCTAACATCTCACCCATACGTTACATGGGAAGACTAATTTTAAAAAAATTCAATAATAATGAGCAATAAAATATTGAACAAATATATGCCATTGGATTTGCATAACAAAAGTAGTAAATATACAGTTTTGAGTTAGTATTTGACATGTTAAATTAATATTTTATTAATAATATATTAATAGTTACCCGTTTATGTACTCGATTAATGTTTTACTACATTTTATGTTTATATCATCTAACTTATTTAATATTATTAGTTAACAGTCTATTAATAAACTAATATGTACGGTATATACATACTCGTATTCACTCGATACCCGTTCACATAAAAAATTTTCATACTCATGTGATATTCTTAATTTTTTCAATTTTAATTCTCTTTTACCTGATCCATCCAATTTTTTGAAATAAGATTCACTATTTAATTTAATAACTAACACATATTTATCATCATTTAATTGTTTAAATTATAGATAAATTTGATTATGCAATGATAGATAAGTGTTGATATCATTAAAATATTTATAGTTTATATTTTTTTGAGCAAAAAATTTGTAGTTTATAATTCATAAAACAATGAAAAATAATTAATATGAATAAGAAACATAATTGATAGCCTGTATTCATCAAATAATAATAAAACAATAGAAATAAATATGAATGAGTAACTTACTTGTTGACTCATATTTATCACATAATAAATTTCATTTAAGAAATTTTATTTTTTTTAATAAATTGCCTTAATTAAATTGAATTTACTATTTGATTATTTAAATATATATATCATTAATTTAGGCTAATTAAAAATTATAATTGTATTTTTTAATATTTCCCGCTATAAATGTTAATAATTACGATAATTTTTCTTTAAAGGGATAAATATTTTACACACTATAATTTATTCATTTTGTAATTATAGGCCAAAAACAAAGCATGATTTTTGTAGGAATTTTTGAATCTCGAGAAGATAAATTTGAAGATATCAATATAAAATAATGTTCTTCTTCCCAATTTGGCTAATCAATATTAGAGAAAGCTAATTAATATTCAAATAAAAGAGAACGAAAAATATTTACATTCATGTTTATTCAGGAATCTAACCGGAATTCCTTTTGTCAATTCTACTTTTCGTATGAAATTATAAAGTTAATTAAAATAATTCTTTATTTCTTCTATAAATCCAATTTCGTATATTTATAAATTTAGAGACGCTACAGACAAACAATTATGAACAATTTAATATCTTCTTTGAGTGAAAACACGCGAGAATAGTAATATATAAATGAAAATTATTAACAAAAAAAAAGAGTTGGCATAATAGTTTAAAAGCATGTTACTCTTACTGTGCAAGTCACGAGTTCAATCATTCACTATTATATTTGGAATAATTTTTTTTATTAAAAGTGATAGCTGGTGTGATATGGCGTTATAAGCAATTGTGCCAAATAGAACTTTAAGCGGAAAAGATTTTTTAATTGCACTAGATGAAATTGCAATTACGCTAGACAAACTGTCATTTAATATATATATATATATATATAGATTATTAATGATATGAAGTATAAAACTAAATTAATGCTACAAATATAAAATATGATTGTTAAGCTCGTGTACCATTTACAAATAAAGCACAATAATAATAACAATAATAATAACAATAATAAAAAATAAATAAATAAATAAATAAAGAATTAATAAGAAAAAGAAAGTTATATGGAAAGAATTATGTGCCGAGAAATTGGTGTAGCACTCGGGTATAACACTTCTTCTCTTTTATATTAATAGTTTTTTCACTCGTGCAGTGCACGGGCTTAATCATGTGACAATATTAATGAATTGAAACTATAATACATATAAGGGAATTTAAATAATTACTTGAAAGTGATTGAACGTACCATTTTAACTACTTCAAATCATTTTTTTGTTTATAACAAATTTTGAAATACTTCTTTATAAACATCATTTGTCATTTTATTTCTCAACTTTCCATAATGATCATATATATTTAGACTTTCAATTTAGAACGATTTGTAACCCTGGAAACTACTACATCAAATTGTTTGTGATGGAATACTGGCTTTTTTAGGAAGATTCCCACATAAGACAACTTTGACTTTGACTTTTAGTAATTGTCATAGCATATGGTGAATGCAGTCTAACATTCGACGAAGTAAATGACATCGTTTGAATAATTGTTTTCTCGCCAGAGTTAATTCTAATAAGATGATAATTTTGACCATGCAATATGAAAATTAGAGTTAAACTACCATCGTTAAGCTTATAATCTATCTGTCCTCCCATAGATGAAACGAAAGCATCGAATTGTACGTCCAGATATTCTCTCTAAAATCCTTGCTTATCTCATTGTTTCCATAAAGCAAATGTTTGAACATATGTGGAGGCTCTTGCATCTATTCAAGATTCACCTTCCCATACATACAACACAGTGAAAACTTTGCATCTATTCGATATTCACCTTCCCATACATACAACATAGCGAAAATTTAGGGATCGATATATTTTGTTACGTTTATTAGTCATCTCTACAAACCTAAAGATAGTTTTACAAGATCCACATTTGTAGGAAAGATCGCTTAAGTCCACGTATTCTGCTAATTTATGCAATGAACACATTATATAGAAACATAAAAGTTTTAAATAATCAAACTAAACTTGTATAATATAAATTCCATAGAGATGCTAACATTCACTATGTGAATAAAGTTTGCAAATATTTAATGCAGCTATTGCCATAACTTGACAAAATAAAAGCATGTATATAAAAAAGAAAAAAATTTACACAACATAATTTTATTTAAAATGTTATCATGAATTAAGAATTAATTAAGTTTAATAATTTGTGCTGCTAGAAAAATCAAATTATTCAGACAGAAACACCTACAGATAAACTTTTTGAAATATCTTAATTTGGAAAAATTAAAGCACCTAAACTGTGGTTATGATTTTTATTATGATATTCGATTAGTTATGTTTGAACATTGGATAGTAGACTCCTTTGTATATGTATTAAAAATTTAGGTAATACTAGTTGTACAAACATATCTTCATTACTATTACTATATCTTCACTACTATTACTATTAAACAAACTATTTCTCAAGATATTATTATGTTAATCATATATTATTACTAAAGATAATATCTTATAATGAAATTTAACATTAAGAACAACATCACACATTTAATTAATAAAAACACAATTACAGATTGAGATGTAATCATCTCAATTATTCAATATGCCTTTAATAAATATTTCTTTCTACAAAATTACTAGAAAATAATGTTTATTACAAAAATTATAATAAATGAAACATTGATATATTTCGGGATAAGTATATTTGACTGGGCCATTGTGTGAATTTAATTCCAAAGTATGACCGTGCGCGTGAATTAAAGTTCCACGTGACTGTCATACGGTTAGTCTCAATCTATCTCGGGTAGGTTCTGTTATGAAGCAATCTCAAGGAACTTACATATGCTATGGGTGAGACTGAATAAATATTTGGTCAATATGTTCTGCATGTTGGAAACCGGAAAAGAGTGAAATAATGAAATGCGTACTGCGAGAGGAAACCGTTGCTCTTGAATAAAGAGTTAAATGATCTGCTTAAATTAATCATCTGCAAGTATCTTTTCAGAAATCTAACGCTAGTATTTAGTGAACCTTGTTAAATAGAAATCATAACAGTGATGATTGAGAGTTAAGTGAAGCGTATAATTAATTAGTGATACGGTCAGGTGCATGTCTAATTAATTATCAGATTATAAGATGGAGACCAACTGTTAGATTGATAAGTCAAGATGATAATTAATTGCGAAATTAATTATTTTAGTTCCCGTGATTATTTATATAATTAGGAGTTGCAATAATTCGTCTTTGGTGGAGTGTACAAATTATTAATAATTAAATCATACAGTTTGGATTAGTTTGACTGTATTTAATTATTGAGAGCCTAATTGTATAAATTCGATTGGGTCTCTCTGGAAGCTTCTAGAAGTCAAAGAGTTGCTTAGAAAGGAATTCTAGGGTTTGCACGAACCTATTAGGAATAGAACTCTCATGTCTTGCAAGACACGAAAGAGCCTTAGATTTTTCCCTATAAATAGGGGAAGGGGCGGTCTTATTTCTCAATCCCAGGAAGAGCCACGCCCCTCTATAATATTCTTGTAGAAAATTAATTCTCTGCGGTTCGACTCTTGTGTCGGGTATTGGGAGAATTCCTAGCAGCGCCCACTCGCCAGTGCAATCTAAGACTTGGAAGTATTCTGAAGAAGATCTAAGGGTTGGGAGTTAGGAGTTCGTGATCATCTATCATGGAAATAATTGCGTACTAAAGATATTATTCCACTGCTCTTTTTTTAGGCAATTATTTGTGTAAAACTCATATATTTAAACGTCTAGATCGATCATGTATTAAAAGAAAATAATTCTTGAAATTATTGCTATTCTTTTTCTTGTTTCCAACCATTGATAATTCCACTTTTATGATGTGGCTGTGGAAATGCTATTGGGAATAAGTGCCAAGGATATCAGAGACCGCATTGCTGAAGGTAAGACTACTTTATCTTATTTTCTTCAAAATATACATTTACCTCTACTTTTTACATATAATTTTCTTCTAATAGGAACAAGCACAAATTGACAAAACTATGGTGGTAAAACAAAGCGTACTAATATTCTATTGCAAAAGCTGGCTCTCCACCAGAACTTGAAACTTTGGCTAGCCGTCTATATTAACAAAATACAAAGGTTTGTTAATTGTGTAACAAGTTGTGTTATCTATATAACAACCTATGTTATTTTTATAACACGCTATGTTATTTGTCAATAATCTATGTTATTAAACAATTTATATTATTTCTGTAGCAAGCTAATCTAGAACACAAGACATAATAGATTGAAGGAGAATTGGAGATCGGGTTGAAATTTGGCTGTTTTGGCGTTCGGTACAGAATTTAGAGTATAATACCTTTTCTGGAAATTGAAGGACGAGGCGATTAGTTTTCCGGAAGCGGAACAACGAGGCGATCAATTATATTCCCATCTAGGTTTGATTCCTAGTTCCTACTAAGGGATTCTTTTTTAAATTTTTTATTAAAAATCTTTTCTTTAGTTTCTTATTAAAAATTACTTTTAGTTTATAAGATAATTTATTTTTGTTGTTTACTTAATTTTTTTGTTTCAACTCGCACCATATCTTAACAAAATATTTGATTTCATATGTTCAATTTTGTTTTTTCATTTCAATGATTTCCAATTTTTGTGACTAAATTTTTTTATATAGCATTACAATCCAAAATATTTATATTTTCCTTTCAAAATATTTTTTATTTCTCTTTTATTTAAAAATCTTGACGTTACAAAAGTTTATCTATATTTTTGTGAGTAAAAAAATTAATATCAGCAACGAATAAATAATTCTTTTTTTTTCTAAACATGTCTTTTTATGTTATTAAGGTAATTATTTTGTGTATTTTTCAATTTAATATTTGATATAGTGTAAACAATACTCATTTCACGAGTATTGTTTGTTGTTTTATACGAAAAATAAAATTTTCCATTTAAAAAAATATAAGGACATAGAATATGTGTAATACAATTTAGGGGCCATTTTTTAAGTTTTATATATATATATATATATATATATATGATTGGCATTTTATTTGTCTCACCTGCTTGTTCGCCAGTTTGTAGTAAATTGACTTTTTTGCCCTTAAAATTTTTGAAACACGCTGTTAGCCCCGAATCAAAATTCATATCGTCACTCCTCCGTTTCCTACCAGATCGATGTTCTTTTCCCCTCCCAAATCGACTCCCCCCCTCTAAATTGAGACTGAAATCCAGGTGACTGCCTAAGCCTTTTCTGCTGGCCACCGTTAACGAAGTCAAGGTACGAAGATTGCTGAACCGCCAATGATAAATCACGCCGACGGAATTGAGGGGATGCGCAGTGGAGGCTACAGTGATTTGTGGTGGGTTGGTGATGCACATCCATGGTTGTGATGTGTGTGTGTGTGTGTGTGTGTGTGTGTGACTTGAATGATCCCTAAATTGCAAAGTTTCAAATAATAATTGCTTAAAAGGAAAGGTATTTCCTTTCCAGGTTTGTTTTATCTTCTAACTGATTTTTTCTGTGTTTATACATTCTTGCTTCATTATATTTTTTCTGAAATTTCCCCCTGCTTTGAGTTTTTTAGGTCGTGAATGGTTTCATTCTTTTTAGCCAATATCTAGTTTAATTTTCTTAGTATAGATTGTAAACCAACATTATTTCCCCTGCTTGTTCACTGTTTCATTCTTAGTATAGATTTTTAGACAATATCTAGTTTAATTTTCTTAATATAGATTGTAAGCCAATAGATGAGTTTTTTAAGCTTGACTGGTTTCAATCATTTTTAAGCCAATATCTATGTTTCAAAATTCATTTTGAAATTTTGAAACACACTATTGTAATATTCTTTTATAAATTTCCACGGGCATAGAGTGTTTGGAGTGGAATTTTTGAGAAGCAGTAAGCTAATAAAAATCTTGAGATGAACTATATTTTGCTCTCAGAAACAGAGGTGTGATGGTATGGAATTTTATCTGGATCATCTCAATAAAGGTGCTCCATTCTTTATCTAGGGTCAGCATATTTATATAGAAAATTATCACCTTAATTTTACTAATAATGGAATCATCTCGACACATGTACAAGTAACCGAGGTGCAATACAAGATATTTGCTTGCATCTTTTGAACATCATTTATCTGCATCTAATTATCGCTCGAGCATGCTAAGCAATGCAGTTCCAATATTATCTGAAATGCTGTGTCATAGTCTTTAAGCTTCATCACTAGTCAAGAGCTGTTCTCTGTACAAATCCCAAATTTCTGGTCATTAATTTGGTGGTTTTGGCTATTTTTTAGTTTGGTTTGATGTTATCATGATTGATGAATTTTATTGTTTGATAAGTTTTTTGGTGGTACAGTCTCAATGTTTATTGGATTTCATAGTGGGTCTTCGCTAATACCTCTTAAACCCATAAATTAG
The DNA here is from genome assembly GCA_963692815.1 of Nyctanthes arbor-tristis. NCBI lineage: Eukaryota > Viridiplantae > Streptophyta > Magnoliopsida > Lamiales > Oleaceae > Nyctanthes > Nyctanthes arbor-tristis. The sequence goes on along the minus strand of CAVNYN010243838.1, from coordinate 190 downwards.
TATGGTTTCGTTTGGACTATAGAGCATTATGATACATATATTCCTTGTTTGTCATAGTAAATTCTTTATTTAACTGCTTTTTTTGTTATTTGAACTTAATTATGAAGATTTTGGAGAATAATGATGAACAATGACCATAGGTTCCTTTCTTTCTTTCTTTTTTTTTTTTTTTTTTTTTTTTTTTTTTTTT
>CAVNYN010243837.1:0-11155 GCA_963692815.1 Nyctanthes arbor-tristis | reverse complement strand
TACACGACGCTCTTCCGATCTAACTTGTGAAGAAGTTTGTATTTTTGAGTCATGCTGGATGAAGGAATTTCAGTCCTTTTGGCTGGCCATGTGGTTCCTATGAGTTCTCTAGCAATTTCATTATTAAGCATATTATATTTCTGATCATCTTCCTCATTTGCATCAAACTGTCTAATCCTTAGCCACTTTCTAAGACATTCAGCAATAAATTTAATTACCCCCCTCATATAGATTTTTGTTGTAAACAAACAATCATCAGCCCCAAATTGTTTTGGGATGTCGGACAAGAATTCTTTCACTAGAGTCTCATTCACAATTCCCTTGCAATCAAACAGTCTTATCAGCCTAAAGAATTCTACCAACCCTTGCAACCCAATCATTTCAAAGTCAGAAATCATAATCCTTCTTTCATAACTAAATTTTCTAGAGTTCACAAAATTTCTAAACAGATCGGAAGAGCGTTCTTACCATAAAAGCAATAGCTGTAAAGGGTAAAAGAACCTCTTACTATTTTGATTTTTGTTCTTTTGAAGGCATCTAGATTAGGATGCTATTGGCCTAGCCTTACTGGACTTCCACTGAACTCTTCGCTAGACGAATCCAGATGGACTGGCTCTTTCTTAGAAGATTCTGACTGTGGTTTTCTAGGACTCTCAATGACGATCCCTATGGATCTCCTAGTTGCTGGTCTCCTGGTTGGTAATTCTGGCATTTTATGTTTCCTTTTTCTAATATCTTATCTTCTTTTCTGTTTTTGTTCATCAAATTTCTCTAACTCCTCAGATTCAGAACTTTCTTCTTCTTCCTGCATCTGGTAATCACTATCCTTGTTAGAATTTCTATCATTAACCTGTTTGGTTTTCTACTCCTGATCTGGTGTAGACGAGTCTTGATCAGACTCTGAATTCTCAAATCCTTCTCATCCTACGGAATTCTCCGCAGCATGCGATGAGGATTTGTTTTGTTCACCTTTATTAGATTGAATTTTTTCTAGTTCTGTAGCTTCCATTCCTTGTTCCAGACTTTTCTTCCCTTGAGTTTCAGTATCCCCAACCTCACTAGGGTTTTCTCTTGCAATTGAGTGCAGGATTTCCTGAATGTCAAGGATTTCTTCTGGAATCATTGCCTGAACATCCTCTCCTTGAGAAATTTCAGGATGTTCTTGGTGGAGCTTGGCTTTTGGTACAAGATTCTCTTCTAGAATCGCTAGATTTTCAACTTGTGGTTCCTCGACAAGATTCTCCCCAAAATTAGGGTTTTCCGGTTGCGGTTGTAGTTGTTGAACTGGATTGATCGGTGGAATTGGGATTTGTGTTGGTTCGTCCTGTCCTTCCGGTGGAATATACATCATCATTGCTATGAACCATCAAGTGTGTATAGGACTTCAGCTACTGGAACTTGTATGATCAGAGTCAGATTTGACTCAACTGGAATTGGTTTTGGCAGCACAACTCGCTGTGGAGATGGGTCTGAGGTGCCGGGATTTGCTGTTCAACTAGTTGAGATGTCCCGTGTCTGCAAATGTTTTCTTAGACATTTGACCACTGCGTCTAACTCTAGCACCGCGCTTTCCCTTTCCAACTATGACTTTTTGTGGTAAAGTTTTGAAAAGAAGAACACAAGAAAGTCTTCCAAGAGAATTTAAAGCAGTTAGGAACATTTTGGAAAGAAGGAATGAAAGTTTGAGCAAGTTATGGAATGTATGAAAAAAAGGGAAGTTTGACAAATAAGAGGGAAATTAAACAGTTTCAGAACGTTGGTCTCAAAAATTTGGCCGTTAGAAATTTAAAGAGCGGTTTACCTGTAATCGCCACAAAGTATAAGCTGTGCCAGATGCATCCTGCTTGATTCGTCAACTCACGTACGAGTTGCATCTTGGCTAATGCATACATGCAAACATATGCAAATGTAATGAACTAATATTAAGTTTATTAACAATACTGAATACTTTCCAAGATACCTATTGAAGTTCACACCATGAAGTATTCAGTCAACGAAATTGTTCTCAATGAAAGGAATTTATTTTGAATGCAATTTATTATGAATTTATCTTTTATGGTCAATACTGACTCCACTTTGCACCTTGTGAGGTTATGACTTATTGAGACTTATTAGTGATGCACAAGAAGACCAATCATCATCTGAACAACTTTTATATAAAGAATAAAACTTTTTAAGCCATCAGCTTGCTCGACTTTTTCTATAAGTTTGAGCATTATTTTTTGAGGGAAAAGGTCGCTACACACACTCAAAGACTTGGTTGAGTGGTAGCTTTTGCCCTTACTGACTCTGCCTTTTAGACATTACTGGTCCTATGTAGTGCCGAATAGGTCTACTTCAAAATTATGACGCTCAATCAGAATACCTCTTATAGTGCAAAGTAGCTAGGATGTGTCTCATCCTGCTTATAGAGTTTATCTTTATGGAATTAAGAGAACAAGTTTAGACTGATCTCTTCAAGATGCATCCTTCTCTAGGTATCTCAGTGATATCCTGCACAAATGTAAAGTGATCTAATTAATATGATCATGAATGACACACAAATCACGCAACTAAATAAAAAAATGCAAGTAATAAAAACTTTTTGTTTTTCTGAGATTTTCTCAATTTTTTTAGATGTTGAGGCTATTTAGGCTTTATGGTAATGCCAATCTGTTTTCATAGACCTTCAAATCTAGATGCATCCAATGTTTTAGTAAATAGATCTGCAAGCTGGTAATTACTTTCTGTTCAACCAACTCTCTGATAAAATGATGTCTTATATCAATGTGCTTAGTCCTAAAGTGTTGAACTAGATTTTTGGAAATGTTTATAGCACTTGTGTTATCACAGAAGGCAGTGGCCTGATCTTGAGAAACCCCATATTCCTCCAACATTTGTTTCATCCAAAGAAGCTGTGTTCAACAACTTCCTGCAGCTATGTATTATGCTTCTTCTGTGGAAAGTGAAATGGAATTTTGCTTCTTGCTTATCCTAGCAACTAGGTTGTTACCTATGTAGAAACATCCTCCTGAGGTACTCTTTCTATCATCAACATTCTCAGCCCAATCTGCATCTGAGTATCCCGTAAGATTAGCATTGGTATCCTTAGAAAACCATATGCCATAATCTATTGTTCTACTGACATATCTGATGATCCTTTTGACCACAGCTAGATGCGTCTCTCTCGGCTTTGACTGATATCTAGCACACACACCTGCGCTGAAGGATATGTCTGTCATGTTTGCTGACAGATAGAGTAAACTCCCAATCATGCTATGATATAAAGTAGGATCAATCTCTTTTGCATTGCTCTTCCGATCTCAATTTCAGATTGGTAGCCATTGGAGTTCTCATCGGTTTAGAATCTTCCAAGCCAAACTTCTTTACTAGATTTCTGGCATACTTTGTCTGAGAGATAAAGATGCCAGGTGTGTCCTGCTTAACCTTTAATCCTAGAAAGAATGTTAGTTTACCAACCATACTCATCTCAAATTCTGTTTGCATTGTCTTGACAAATTCCTTTGTCTTGCTTCTGATGTAGATCCAAATACAATGTCATCCACATATATTTGAGCAACAATGATTCCTTTCTTCAATGGCTTGATGAATAATGTCTTGTCAGTGCCTCCTATATTATAGCCTTGTTCAATAAGAAAGGTTGAGTCTTTCATACCAAGCTCTAGGAGCTTGTTTTAAGCCATATAAAACTTTCCTCAACCTGTACACATAATCAGGATACTGTAGATTAGTGAATCCTAGTAGTTTCTCAACACATGCTTCCTCATTCAGAATGTCATTCAGAAATGCACTCTTCACATCCGTCTGATATAGCTTGAAATCCACATGACATTCTATTGCAAGAAGTAATCAAATTGACTCAAGTCTGGCTATTGGTGCAAATGTCTCATCAAAGTCTATCCTTTCCATCTGGGTATAGCTTTAATCCAGAATTCTTGCTTTGTTCATGATGATTTTGCTTTGCTCATCTGACTTATTTTTAAAGACCTACTTTGTTCCAATTACATTGCCATCAGAGAGTCTTAGCACTAGTTCCCAAACCTGATTCCTCCCAAACTGATTCAATTCTTCTTTATTTCTTGATCCCAATCGTCATCTTGTAAAGCTTCCTTCACATTTTTAGGTTCAACTATAGAAATGTAGCACATGTAACCAAATTCTTCTTGAAATTTTCTTCTAGTCACTATCCCTTTTTTTGGATAGGATGTTGTCAACTAGATGTGCCGTCTAAATTCTGGTAGATGGTTGTCCTATAGGTTCTGGTTTTGGTTCAGGTCGTGTGCTCTTCCGATTCAGATTCTGCAGTTTGTTCATTTTGACCTCGACTGGATGTATCTTGCTTAAGTTCTACATATCTTGATGCAGTGGATGGAGGCAGGATGTGTCTTGCCTCAGTCCGTCTGATTCGGTACTAAGATGACTTCCAGATTTTCAATTTCTAGTTCTTGTGAATAAAAGAAGTAGCCAGTAGTATCATTAACTTTAACATTTATAGATTCAATAATAGTCTGAGTTCTCATATTATAAATTCTATAAACCCTAGAATCTCTCAGAATAACCAACAAAGACTCCCTTATCTGATTTAGCATCAAATTTTCCGAGATGATTTTTATCATTCAAAACATAGCATTTACTATAAAAAAAACATGGAAATAGCTCAATCTAGGTTTTCTGTCTTTCCAAATTTCATATAGAGTCTGATTAGATTCCAGGTCTGAGTGTTATTCTATTGATGGTGTAACATGCAGTATTAATTGCTTCAGCCTATAACTTCGCAGGTAATTTTTTCCTATTTAGCATAACTCTAGCCATTTCTTACAAGTTTCTGTTTTTTCTTTCAACTACACCATTTTGTTCAGGGGTCCTAGGTGCAGAAAATTCATGTATAAATCATATTTCTCACAAAACTCAGAAAAACTAGAATTATCAAATTCTTTGTCATGATCACTTCTGATTCTTTTGATGGTAACACCTTCATCTGACTTTTCATTGGAGAGTTTCTGGAACAAAGCACAAAATCTGTTAAATGTATCAGATTTTTCTCTAATAAAACTAACCCATGTATATCTAAAGAAATCATCAACACAGACATAAATGTACCTCTTTCCACCAATGCTTTCAGTTTGAATAGGACCCATAAGATCTATATGAATAAGTTTAAGTATACCTTAGGTGGATAGGTGCTAACCTGCCTTATGTGAATTCCAGACTTGCTTACCTTTTTGACATGGTTCACATATCCTTTCAGGAATTGTTTTCAATTCTGAAATTCCTCTAACAGCTCCACTTTTTGTCAATTTGAGTAGACTCTAATAATTCATGTGACCTAATCATTTATGCCAGAGTTCCACAGGGTTAGTACTAGCAACTTTTTAGGTGAGCTTTGGATTCAAGATATAACATTTGTCACTGGACCTAACACCTTTTAGTAAAGTTTGTCCAAGCAATTTGAATTTGGACCAAGATCAAAAACTTTACATTCAATTTTAGAAAATTGCATTCTTAGCTTATCATCACACAATTGACCAATACTCAAAAGATTTGCTCTTAATCTAGAAACAAATAAAACATCTTTTAGAGTAAGTAAGCCTTCAATGTAGATATTTCCAGATCCCTCAATGTGATCTTATTGTCTATCTTCAAATGTAACTAAACCTACTTTACCTCTGTGGAAATTAGACAGCAACTCCAAGTCACCTGTCATATGCTTAGAACATCCACTATCAAAATACCAAGTGTTGGGGATTAAAGCACTTAAAGAAAGTTTCACAACATAACCCTTATACTTACCCTTTTTCCCCAAACCTGCTTCACCTTACCTTTTGCATCAGGTGTTTTGACCTTGTGTGTGTTGATCAAGTTAATGTATTTTTGACAAGTAAAAACATCATAACCAAATTCACCAAAAATTACAATCTACCTGCCTGACCTTACCATCCAATTTTTAGTTCTGAACAGGTCTGACAGTAGCAGGTTGATTTCTGGTATTCTTTTACTGCTGTTTTGGTGGATTGTTCTTCTAGATAGTTCTGCTTGAAGAGGGTCTAGACGTATCCTACATGGGTCCAGAATTCTGCTTTTATCCTACAGGTTCTTTTTGAAAGTAGATCGGCTAATTTTTTTACAAAAACTGTTTGTTGAAGAGCTTTGCCTTTTCTTTCGTATCCTGGTCCAGATGTATCTCCTCAAGGTCTTCCATACTTCAAGACTTTATTCAATCTTGCAACTCTAATCGTTAACTGTTTGATCCTCTCATTAGCATGCTCTAGATCCATTTTAAACTATTTGATCTGCTCATCCTTTTGTTCAATGGATTTGTTCAGATCTCTCTTTTCATCATGAAAGAACTCCATCATGACTTGGAGCATGTCAGACTTATCTTGTTTTGCAACAAGTTGACTCTGTAGTACTGTACAGTTTGGACAGGATGTATCCTCACTAGTAGATGATTTTGCAGTGTTAGCAATGAGGCAGTTCATAGAACTAGACTAAGGCTGGACATGTGCTGTCAGTATCGTTATCTGTTCTTCTGATGAAGTATCAGATGCTGAGTAGGATGTGTCCTCCTTGTCTTCACTCCAAGAAACTTTTAGGGCCTTTTTGCCTTTCTTCCACTTCCTCTTAGCTTTTAGACATTCTTCTGCAATATGGTCGTAGCCATCACAGTCTCTGCACTTTATCCTGCTAGAAGATTGAGCTTTTGGAAAGTTATTACCTTAGAATTTCCTGTAGTTAGATTTCTTTTGTTGATATGGTTGTTGCTCTCCATCTTGATTCTGGTTCTTCATCTGGAAAGATCTTCGATGCTTGTATTGATTGTTGAATCTCCTACCTTTTTATTGTTTGGTTTTCAAGAATTTCTTGAACTGCTTGGTAAGGAGCGCAATGTTTTCCTCCTCACTAGAATCCTCCTTACTCTCAGAATTCTCCACCTTGCTTTTGAAAGCAATTTTGGGTTTCTTTTCCTTTTTTCTTTTGGACTTGTTTAGCTCATATGTTAACAAGGACCTGACAAGTCCATCAACCATCATCTCTTCCAGATTCTTACTTTCCTCAATGGTAGTGACCTTCATCTGGAATCTCTCTGGAATCTTTCATAAGAATCTTCTTGACAAATTTTCTATTAGAATATTTCTTGCCTAAGGCCTGTACTTGATTGGTAATCTTACACAACCGAGCATAGTAGTCCTTCAATTCCTTATTAACTTTCATTGTGATTTGGTCAAACTCAAGTGTGAGCATCTTGAGCCTTGAGGACTTGACTGCTGTTGTTCTTTCATTAGCAACTTGAAGATAATCCCAACCTTCCTTAGCAGTCCTGCAATTAGTAACAAGCTTAAACTAACTTTGATCTATAAAGGAAAAAATAGCATTTAAAGATTTGGAATTCCATCCACATGTAGTATTTTCTTCAACAGTATATTGAGTTTCAAGCTTAATAGAAACGGTGTCATCTACAGCTGTGACAATGGGTGCTGTGTAACCAGTAAAAATAGATGTCCAAGCCCAATTATCAATAGACTAAATATAGATTTGCATGCGAACTTTCCAATATGCATAGTTAGACCCATCTAGAATAGGTGGTTTAATAGAAGATGTATGCATGTCTAGTTGAACATGATTTCAATCATAACTTAAGTGAACCCGCTCGGATACCAACTAAAAATTTGTAGTTATCTAAACTTAATCAGGATGTATCCTATCTAGCTATGTTTTCTAGTGTAAAGTGTAACGCGGCCTAAATATGTCTAGCTCGGATATGAATGCAGAAAATAAAAAAATTAGAATGATGACACAGAAACCCAACTGGGAAAAACTACTGGCACCCTTGCCACGGGACAAACAAATCTACTAATTACGAGATGAGTTTAGTACAGGGAAAGAATAAAAAGTGCTATCACAATAGACACTAAACAATCAAAAGGAAAACTTATAAAAGACTCCCTTTTTATGCCTTTTGACATGAGACAGCTCCTGTTACTCTTTCTTTCTCTCAAGTGTCTCCTGAAACGTCCGTCAAGCACCTAGAGATTTCCCGAACTCATCTTGGGATGACTTGACCTCAAACTACTTGAACCTCTTGTGGATATGTCCCTCGCACCAATGTGGTCGCCTACCACGTACTTGAAGGGTTGCCAAACACAAGCATGGATTGAACTTGAAGTTCGGTTTGCAAGACAAAGTCTCGCGGTAAAACGGCAATGTTTGTTTCTCCTCTTTTGTGATCGAGCACTTTAGAATAATGCACAGATTAATTTCTTACTTCAAACTCGGCTCTTGTTGGAGATTCTCGACCTACAAAGAGATTACACATATATAGGCAAGAGTTTGATTTCTTGTGTAAGTCAAGAGTCTAACTTACCATATACATGTAGTAGAAAAGGAATTAAGGAAAGTTAGAAATGTTAGCTACCATAAACTAAAACTTGCCTAATTCTAATTGGACTCTACATGCGCTTAAACAAGAACCCTAGTTAAACATGGCAATAACAATTCAACTCAACTAGAAAACATTAGATCTTGCATGTAAGTCGAGATCGGAAGAGCACACGACAAATACACACGCCACAACTTATCTTTCGGCTCAAGACAACTGAATTTGCATGCTAAAAATTATATCACACATTAATACAAGTCATGCAAAAATTGCAACAATTTTAAAACAATGTTTGACACTTAACCAAAGGTTAGGAATGCCAAGATTTAAGAATTTTAGTCCTAACATGAATGATGAAAACGTAAGATATCTACATAAAAAATACAAAAATACAAACGCGCACATTCAACGCATGTACCTACTACTAGTTAATTTGAAAATCCATCCAGACTATAGTAACTTGAAAGTTTTATGACCTGCACATTCTCCACGTTTAAGATATCAAAGGACATTAAAACGGGAACTGTGATAATGCCACTCTTAGTCCTAGATTGTATATTGAAGTAAATCTTAAGCCCAATTGTTCATCGCAATTGCTTGCTTCAGTGTATGCTTAATTTATTAGAGTTTGATAAGGATGAATGATTAAAATGTAAGATATCTACGTAAAAAAATTTTAAAGTACAAGCATGTTTTGTAAGGTAGCACGAGAACATTTCTTCTTTACACAGTTCTTTTGTATAGGTGCATGACATTGAAACAAGAACTGCGATAATGTTACGCTCAGTCCTCGATGTCCGTTCACATAACTCCTAGGTTCAACCATTCATCGCAATTATTTTCTCTAGTGTTTAATTACTTAATTCGTTAGAGTTTGATAACGATGAATGATCAAAGCGTAAGATATCTGCATAAAAAATGTAAAAATACAAACGTGATGCACGTATCTTTTACTAATTAGTTCTCAAAAAAATCTAGACTGATGTAACGTGAAAGTTTTAGGATATGCAATTTTTCTCCATATTTATGACATCAAAGGATATTGAAACGAGAAATGTGATAATATCACGCTCTGTACTGGGTGATAATTCAAGTAATTCTTAGTTGAACTATCCATCGCAATTATTTTTTTAGTGTATACATAATTCGTTAGAGTTTGATAATGATGAATGAAAAAAATGTAAGAGATCTACATAAAAAGATGTAAAAAATACAAACATGTCTTGCAAGGCTGCACGAGAACATTTCTTCTTTACATAGTTCTTAGGTACATGACATTGAAATTGAGAACTGTGACAATATTACACTCAGTCCTGCATGTATATTCAAGTAACTTTTAAGTTCAACCATTCATTGCAATTGTTCTTTTCTTTTCAGACGTGTGCTCTTCCGATCTCATTAGTCTGATAAGAATGAATGATGAAAATGCAAGAGATCTAAGTAAAAAGTTTAAAAGTACAAACATGTCTTGTAAGGTAGCACAAGAACGTTTCTTCTTTACATATTTCTTCACTATAGGTACATGACAGCGAAACGAGAACTGTGATAATGTTACGCTCAGCCCTAGATATATATGCAAATAACTCTTAAGTTCAACCATTCAATGCAATTATTTTATTTAGTGTTTAGTTACTTAATTCGTTAGAGTTTGATAACAATGAATAGATCAAAAATGTAAACTATCGACATAAAAAAAATGCAAAAATATAAACGTGCAAGTCCAACGTACGTACCTGTTACTAGTTAATTCGAAAAAATGTCTAGACTCTAATAACTTGAATGTTTTATGATGCACATGTTCTCCATATTTAGGATATCAAAAGACATTGAAATGAGAATTATGATAATATCACACTCAGTCTTGGGTTGTGTGTTCAAGTAACTCTTAAGTTCAATCGTTCATCACAATTGTTTTCTTTAGTGCACACTTAATTCAGTAGAGTTTGATAAGGATGAATGATGAAAATGTAAGATATCCACGTAAAAATGTAAAAGTACATACATGTCTTGCATGGTAGCATGAGAACATCTCTTCCTTACATAGTTCTCCTCTAGAGGTACATGGCATCGAAACGAGGAATGTGATGACGTTACCCTTGATCTTGGAGCGTGTTTAAGTAACTCTTAATTTCTACCATTCATCGCAATTATTTTCTTTAGTTTTTACTTAATTCGTTAGAGTTTGACAACAGTGAATGATGAAAACATAAAATATCTACATAAAAGAAACGCAAAAATACAAACATGAACGCACGTACGTTTTAGTAGTTAGTTCTCAAAAACACCCAGATTATAGCTACTTGAAATTTTTAGGATGCAAATATTTTCCTTATTTAAGATATCAAAGTACATTGAAATGAGAAATGGGAAAATGTCACGCTCAATCCCAGGTGATAATTCAAGTAACTCTTAAGTTCAACTGTTCATTGCAATATCTTTTTTTTTTTTTGGTTTAAATATAATTCATTAGAGTCTGATAAGGATGGACGATGAAAATGTAAGAGATCTACGTAAAAAAAAATGTAAAAGTACAGACATGTCTTGCAAGGTAGCACGGGAACATTTTTTCTTTGCACAGTTCTTCTTTATAGGTATGTGACATCAAAACGAGAATTGTGATAATGTTACGCTCAGCCGCAGATGTATATTCAAGTAACTTTTAAGTTTTACCATTTATAGCAATATTTTCTTTAGTGTTTAATTACTTAATTCGTTAGAGTTTGATAATAATGTATGATGAAAACAGAAGATATCTACACTAAAAAAATGCAAAAATAC
>CAVNYN010243835.1:0-13518 GCA_963692815.1 Nyctanthes arbor-tristis | reverse complement strand
ATACGTGTATTTTATTTTATGTAAATTTCGACGATAATGAATAAAAGCTTGTTTTGGCATGGTTCTCCTTGGGTGTAACAGTTTCACAACATCGATGAAGTTTCCTATCATTTCATTGTTATTATTTAGACCGTTTATTAAGGCAAGTGCTTTATATGTGGAAAGTGTTATCCAGAAAACATGAATTTACCGGTTTTTCTATTCGTTTAAGGGAGAAATGGGTGATCAGCGCAAAAGGTCCATACCTTTGAATGTTATTGTCCCGACCTTTGATTTTTTTTTTTTTTTTTTTGGCAATTTCGTCCTAATCTTCATATTATTTTTGCAAGATCCATCCTTTATGTGCCTTTGTCTTTATCTTCAAAAGGGCATTTTCATCCTTTCATAGTTCAAAAATCTCTATTATTAAAAAAACAAAAAAAAAATTGCAAATGAAATCCCAAAAAAATTATTATCGTTCAAATTCAATTAAAATAATTTGATTACTAAGAAAAAGGTTAAGGACAATTTTTTTTTTCAATAATGCTAATCAATTTTAGAAACTTGTTTGAGTTTTTTCTTTTTTTTCCTTGAAAAATGCCCTTTTGTAATTGAAGAAAACTAAACACAAATGGGTATTACGGTTAATTTTTGAAAAAGAAATATGAAGGTAGGGATGAAATTGCCAAAAAATCAAAGGTATGGACCATTTGCACAATAACGCTTAAAGATAAGGACCTTTTGTGCCAATTACCTAGGAGAAATCATTGCTGAACCTATCTTACGTTAATTTCTTTAAAACTGTAATTATAAATACGGATCCGTTGGTGGCCTTTTCCACTCCAAATTCTTGTTTCGAATAGAAAGAGACACAAATTCTTGACACAAGCAAGATCGACCGGAGATGGCAATGTTGTTGCTTCGTATTTTATAGCCTTGTGTTTAAGCTGTCATGCTCGTAGCCGTGGCAGCTTGGAAAATCCCATCTTCTGAAATTACTAACATTGATCAAATTTTCCCTTCAAAAAAACATTGATCAAATTTTCAAATGTAAATAGTTTCACGTGGAACACTTTGAAATGCAAGGCAACTATTTAAGTTTGCAACATGTTTGATACAAGTATTACAGGAGTCCGGGACAAGAGTGATAAGTTTCTAGTAATGATTTAACGTCGGATGTCTAGCGGCACGCTAGACACTTATGTGGCATGCCATGTGCACGCATCTTGCTAGATGTGTGTTATATAACATGCCACATCACAAAGTATAATATGGCACACCAGATGGCACACATCTGACATGCTACAATAGTGTCTGATACTGTCATATGTATATTTGACATTAGATTATTTTTAAATAAGCTTATAGTATCATCTATTGTTAGTATTACAGTATAAGTGGATGAGGCAAAAATGATCTCCCCCCCCCCACCCCCACATATGTATGGCGGAAAGTGGTGGCCGGAGATCATTGGGGCAACTTATATACAGTAAAATGAGAAAAGAACATACATGACACTAGGAAGGCATAATGATTACATTTTATTGGTCTATATGTACTATATATAGTAGTATCAACGGATAGCATTTGAAGATTTTCATGAAACATATACTTTCAGCATGTTTCCAAGTTAAAACTGTGAGGGCAAGCCAGTTTTCAGAACACTTGTTGTGGATGGATAACTTTGTTCTTCGATTTATTTATAAATTTGTAGCATAATTTTTGTAATACTTAATTTAAAACAAATATTTTTGAAAACGAAAAATTAGTGTCAAAATGGAAGTTTTTTGTAAAAGGGAGTTATTTTTTGTAAAAAGGGAGTTTACTTTTTTATTTCAAATCATCATCTTCAATACAATGTTTAATAAATAGTCCGAAGAACTAACGAGATAACGTTTCAAGATTTTACAAACTATAGATTTAAGTGAAATCTGAGTGTACGAAGAGTGTCAACGGAACAAATAGGTGTTTGCCATTTTCACCCTAGAAATTGCACTACTATTTGGTAGAGGAATGCCTATGTGTTATATATATGATGCAAATTTTTATTAATTATTGTGAGCCTTAGTAATAATAAGGTTCCTAATAGCACCTGTAGCGTTTGGTGCAATACCATTCTAGTCAATTAATATTTGCAACTACCGATTTTGATCAAAATAGCAACATGTATAATATACTGAAATTTTATTATTATTTTTTACATTGAAATAAGTAATTTGCCATTACTTTATCATACTCTGTGGTTTTTTGTTCGATTTGTTCGGAGGTTTACGCCTCAACTGTCTTGAAGCTTATGCCTCACTACGTCTCAAGGCACATTATATTTGACTAAATAAAACTGATCATTAATTATTTGACTAAATCTTACAAAAATATTTGTACGTATCTAGTACATGGATAAAGTGACACATATACCTACTCCAATACATAAAGTCTCAAACCTCGACACATCAAGAAACACACAAAAAAAAAAAAAAAGATAAAAGATAAATCGGCACAGCTGGTACTGGATCGTCCAACCCTTATACAATTTCCTTACCCGTGCACATTGCTCGACGACTTAGCCATCGGAGGTAATACTTGTCATTACAAGTTATCACTGTGCTTCCGACAAGTGTAATAGCGAAAAACACGAAAAATAGAAACATAGTACCTCATAGATAAAGACGACGCCAGATTTTCGAGATAGAGTAGCCATCTGAATTATTAGAGAAGTTGGCATTCTTTCTTTCTATTACAGCTTCGTCTTTCAATGCGATTTGAGAGAATGCTGCCAAGTTTAGAATGCCCACAATGAGGGAGAGTACCAACGGAAACCTACGGTAGTGACATTTGTGCTCTGCAGGTTGACCGTAAATTGCAGTTAATATTACTCCTTGAAATACAAAGTAATAATTTGCTAGTAGCGAAGCTTCCTGTTGGAGACGAGAAATTTTCTTCTCTTCTTCCCTCTTTATGTCCCATATGTTTTCCCTTTATTTTGCTTGTGATTTTTGAATGTACGTACTCTGATTCTGGAAACAATTGAAGACATGTATGCTATTTATAAGCAACATCAATTTTCATATTATATTAGATCTCCCTTTTTCTTTTCTTTTTTTCTTTTTTCTTTTTTTTTTTTTTAAGTTGTTAATCCATAACAAGTTGTTATGGCTAACAATTCACTTCGAATTTGTCAATATTACGTAAAAGATATTTGTTTATTATTCTTACCAACTAGCAGCGAGTGAGTATTATTTTTTTACTTGGAATTTGAATTTATTATTGTTGTCTACGATTTCCAAGTCTCCTGACCGTTTTCCGTTTGTCTTGAAACATAGCTAGCTTCCGCGTATCATGAAGAATTGCTGTGCAAAGTAAATTTTTTGGGACCTAAATTTGTACTGTAGTTGAATAGATCCTTGACGGATCGATGGCAAGTGTAGTCCTGATTTGTCATCATACCCCAGACACACATATATAGTGGGATATTACTCGATAAACTATATGTGGGTTGTGGCAAGTGCGTGTAACATGCATGGGTTCTATCATCATCTTGTTCTTCATTTTATAGATCGGAAGAGCGTATTAGTACAATACTATTAGAATATAGCACAATAACATCGAGTTTTGATATGAAGACACTCTGTGTATTTATGCGCATTCACCTTTATTAGTTTACTTGACTCCACATGTAAATCTATAAAATTAATGAAAGGGATTGTGTCACATTAAGGAGACACTCCGGATCAAAATTGCGATAACGACTGAATAAATTTATTCTTGAGTAATGTGATAACATGCATAATACAAAACATGATGTGAAACATTTAATTATTTCTATTGCTTTAAAAGTGACGAGATATATAATGGAAGAAAATAAGATCCTATCAAATATTTGTGCCATCCACAAACCGATATTGTGTTATATAGAGTAGCATTAGAGTATCTCTAAGAGACTTTTTAAACATAAAATTCTCTTTATTTCAGAAAGTAAATGCTTAAAAATGTGCTCTGAAAGACTCTTGATCTTTTGATTTTTCAAAATAAACAGTGATGTTTGGCTTTCCAGATTTGAAGAGTCAACTTTAGTCTCTATAAATTAATGTCTCAAAGTTTCAATACATGCTTCTAATTGGTTTAATAAAACTACAATTGATTCTATTGGCCATTAATATTTAAAGAAAACAAATATCAATTTAAAATGAGGAAATGTGATAAATGCTTCTTGTAAAATGTAAAATAAAAAGTGACAAATAAAGAGTTTGTTAGACATTGTCAAATTTTTTTACACTTATTTAAAGATACTCTTTTTACACTTTAAAATAATAATGCCCTTGATCTTTTCTTTCCTTGTTTTGTTTTCATCTTCTTCATTTTAAATTTATATTTCAAATTTCAATTCTGGTAATACTTGTTAACATAAAATTCTTGTCTTCCACGATCTTGAGGACGTGTAACGACAACGTCACTTAGTCAAGAATATTAGTTGAATATTTCTATGAAAGTGAGGTGTTGTTACACCACAATTATGAGCTTGTGGGGAAATCAGAGCTCTAGAATCATCATAGAAATAGATAATTGCTTGCTTGACGTTACGCTCTAGAGACTAACAGATATTGGTATGTTATGAGCATAACGGATGTAAAACATCCTCCTAACAAACCAAGTAATTGTTAGTGGTCCAAGATGAACTTAATGAATAAGATTCCAACCTTCTCTCACTGCTATCATTCCAGCGTGCTCAACAAGTTGGCATGGTAATGTTTTACCAAGTAACATCTTCGTTGAAATAATTGGAACACGGAGTTCGATCAACCCACCAAGCTTTAGCAACTGTTGGGTATTGTTACATCACATTTAGGAGATTGTGCAAAAAGGTAGATTGGCGCTACATTCTAAAGAGTAATGGAGGTCGAGGTGTTAATGCATAATTGATTAGTTGTCACATCCAAACCTGCTGCCTAGCATCAAATTACCCCGATTGGAGGCTCTAATAAAAGAGAGCTCTAAATTCCACCTAAATATGTATAACGGTACCGCTAGTGTTATTCATTGAACCAAAACGACTATTTTTACTTTATAGACAGAAAACAGTTTGGTATCATTAATGGCTGCTAACATTGTTTCAAGCTAATGCTTTGTCTATTTTTACACGTTATTATATTAAAAAGGCGTACGAACACATTTAAAGAAATATTTATTTGACAGTTCCCCTTGTGCTTCCAAGTCCATCCATCATCGACTTTTTCCTCAAAAACAATATTATAACATACTGTAATGCACACTGTATTTGAAATATCCATGGCTACATTCAATGTAGAAAATACATACTCGATTGTCTCTCTTTACACATAAAACTAATGATTTAATCATGTCAAATATTGCTTTACATATTATTTATTTTGTAAAATTATCAGATCGAATCTTAGAATAGAGCCATGACTATATAAAGGATCATCTGACAATTATTGTGATTGCGAATTTCAAATAATGCCACATGTGTCATTAAGTTGCACTATATACTAAAAAGAAGGGTGTCACTGTAGTTATAAATAACAAACGATTTAATGTCTTCATCAATGTAGCATGATACATGACGAACTTGATACTAGACAGCGTCTGAATAGCAAAATAACACTACTAATGCTGTTATGTATTTTGTATAACAGCACTAGTAGCATTATTTCCTTCAAGAGGTAAATTAGATATTTTACATTGTATTTTATTATTATATGAAGAAATAGGCTATTTACCTAAAAATTTGTGATAGTGTGCCCCTTAAATAAAATTTTACATTGAATTAGACATTTGTTTACACTTATTTAAAGATACTCTTTTTACACTTTAAATTTAAAATAATGCCCTTGATCTTTTCTTCAAAAGTTTCCTTGTTTTGTTTTCATCTTCTTCATTTTAAATTTATATTTCAAATTTCAATTCTCGTAAAACTTTTTAACATTCCATGATCTTGAGGACATGTAAGGACTACGTCGCTTAGTCAAGAATATTAGTTGAATATTTTCCACTTGGAAGTTTTTATTATAAAGATAAACTAATCATCAGCAGGGATATTTACATCGGTTATGACATTAATAAAAAAAGTTTCTATAACTACTACATATTTTCGGAAATGGTCAACTGCGTCTTCATTGTTTACAGACACGCTGAAAAAGTCAAAATCGAACCAGTATACACGACGTAGTTAGTAGGTTTCATAGAAATGTGACAAGAAAAATGAGAAGTTACAAGGAAAAATCTAGGCAAGATGTGTGAAACCAATTCGCTTATAAGAACACTACATTTGCCTGAAGGAACAGAAGTAAACCGTTTGGAATTAAGTAATTCAATGGAGTTCGAACTTTGATGTGCTCTCCAAGACCAAGAGGATTAATACCATTCCATAGGTGGTTGGCGCTGTTTGCCGTCAAATTTGGCATCTGGGTAGGATACATTTGATTGGAAAGTGGAAAATAAATTAATTTCATAACAATAATTTCTCATCTCCCCTCATAGGAACTGGTTTCCCTAGATTTTAAGCTTAAAATGAAAAAAAATTTTCATGGAAAATGAAAACCATATTTGATTGGCCCAGAAAATTTTGAGTGGAAAATATCATTTTCCATAGAAAAGAATAATCTATAATCACACACATACAATTATTTACTCAAGTCTCAGAGTTTATCACGACCAATGATAATCATCTCCAATCCTAAGGTCCAGTTCAAAATCATGAGTCACAAAAAAGAGAAAATGTAGTTGTTACATGTAATTCATATATTCAATTCAAGTGGACTTACCATTTTCTGCAACTACACACTGAGTCATGGCACATATTAAGATGTCATCACTCGTTGTAATAATAAATAGCACTATTACACCAAATCCAAACTACTCCTTCCTTTTGCCCAAAAATAAATTACTTTTAGAATTAGAAAAGGCTAGCTAACTGCTAGTATAATCATCGTGCGATTGCTTTATTAAAAAAAAAAAGTGTTATTTCATCCTATGAAGCAAGTCGAGAAAAGAGTCGTTTGAAAGTGCGGATGGCACAATTGTACGGCTAGAATTACACTAGACTAGATGCAGCCAACCGCCTACAAAGAGAGAAACTTACAGCTCAAACATGCTATCGCAGGATGTACGGCACAAAGTTAGAAAGACGATCAGTAGCAATACAACCACATCACAAGGATTGTTCAACCCGAAACAGCATACAGTCGAGCTAGTCCGACCAAACTTAAGCGAAAATTGAGAGCTGGTGCTGTGCAACTTGGGGAGAACAGGAAATTCGATTGCAAAACCTCTCCCATGCATGCCGTTACATCATGTTTGTTGTATTCGTGAGTAGAGATAGCATTACTCTTATTTGAGATATCACTCTTACAAATTGCAATCCCACATTTGTTGTTGCCCACAATTCGCAAACACAAGGCCAAGTAAACTATGGAAAAGATGAACCAGCTAAAGCTAAACTAAATGTGGCAAAAAGCAAATTAATTAACTACAAAAAAATAAACCCACATCTAACTCAAAGCCCCATCGTCCTGGGGAGTTGAGACCCGGCTTCCGGTCCACACACAACACATTTGTCGTGAGCCGAGCCATCATCCTCTCTATCTTCAAACTACAAGACATGACACAATTTAACAGCTTTCACATAGAGGTGCATATTTTACCTTATTTTAACGCAAAAGAGTACAAAGGAGTACAAATAGTAATATATTGGAGGAAACTTACAAAAAAAGCTAAAATTCTAGCATTTAAACTAAGTCACAAGCTCCAACTAGTAACTAGGAAAACATGCAGACATAATCCAATATTTGAAATATAAATAACCTATTTTTATCATTCCCATTTTCATTTTCTAAGCCCCTAAAGTCTAATTAACCAGACCATTAATTAGTTCCAGCACAAATATATACTGGAGCCTTTATCAATTTGATGACAAAGAATCTAAAACAAACACAATACTTCCCGTTGTAAAAACATAAATCCCAAACTATGTTTATATGCATCAAACAAACAAAGTGCAATAAATAATAGACTTATATATATATAGTCACATGCAATTATAATTCTTGCCACTGCAATATCATGCGGTAGCTGTGACTTTGCAATAGTAAGGAAATTTTTTTACAGTAAATAATTTTAAAAAATACTAAAAGTATTTTAGTTGAAGGACTTCACCTTTTCGCTGTGGTTTTGTTTCCCTTCTTCCCTTTGACTATGAAATCCATCAATTTGTGCCAAAAATGCCCAAACGGCCCTGAATATACAAAGCCATATAGCTGCCGAGCAATAAATATAACTTTTAAATTCCAGCAATCATCCCAAGTAACTTGTCTGCTAGCACTGTTAGGTGAGATGGTTGCAACTCTTCCATACTATTTTTCTCTCTTTCTATTTCCCCAAAAAAAAAAATAAAATAAAAAAAAAAGGAAAAGCATGTTAGATAAAATTTGAAGGTTCTAAAAATAAACATTGAAAAATGAAATCAAGTATGAAGCAATATAGCTGATGGCATGAAAAAGTACCAAAAACCTTAGAATTTTTCATATGTAAACATATTACATTTAAAATCATTATTCAGGATAAGGTTTTATTTCAGAACAAAACAAAGCCATACTTTGTGTTTCTTCGGCCACTCGATCAACATCTTCAGTTCTGCAGTTGATGCAGACATTTGCACCAAGATTCTCGCCATAAGTTAGCTTCTCCCCGCTGTCTGTACAAATATACCAAGCCAACAAAAATAAGAATACTGCATTAAATTGCACACAACTTCACAAAATAGATGTATATGACTAAGACAAGCTAAAAATCATATTGGTCAAGACCTACAGTAACAAACACTTCTGCTCCTATATATTTTGCAATTTGAATTGCAAATATTCCAACATCACTAGAAGCATCATGTACCCGAAATTTTCTAGACTACCACTTGCTTGAGAAACTGAATTTTGATACGGTCTTACCATTTTGACAAGAAATTTCTCCATACCTAAATATTAAATGTTTCTTTCAAAAAAAAAAATAATAATGAAGATTAAATGTTAATCCAAACTAAATTAATGGAATCTATTTTATAACCATAAATCTTTACAACCTATCCAACAAGTCACGTCCCAAGTGAAAATGCAAACTGAACCACAAAGCTTTGCACCCATCTAGTCATATTCCAAATGCAAACTCAACTACCAATTTATTGTTATGTGTTAATCCAAAATAAGATATTGAAACGATGAGAGAGGTGAGAAAATGCTATAATATCTATAAAATAATTAAATTCCCTGCCAATTAATTTCCTTCAAGTGAAGCCTCTAAAATAAAAGAAATATACTTTACTCACATCAATTTTACTACAAGAAAGACCAAAACCAACGACTAAAATTAAATACCAAGCTTGCATTCAACAAGTGCCTGATTCTACACAAATGCATAAAAATAGAAACACATAATTAATCAAACTGCGAATTGAAAAAGAAAAATAAGGGAGAAAAGAACTCACAATGCATACGAGATAATGGCAAGCAGTTCTCACACGATTGTCAAACCCATTTGTTCGATCTTCAGCTTTAGTCTACTCAATGGCCAAACTGAAATCGAAAGGAAGGGCTTCTACTTCGTTTCGATAGTAAGGGCCCTTCTGTATCAGCACAATGGTTGTGCTGATCGTTTGGCACCGCTGCTGCACCTCTGCAGGGTGAGTAGCGAAGGAACAAGGTGAACAGGGAAGAAAGAAACTGGAGCTGAAAGGCCATAGATTTCGGGAAAGGAAAGAGGAGATTTTGGGATGATTGGGCGGTGTTGTTTGCCTCAGGGACGGAACGGCCGAATGATCGAGCAGTGGTGACGGTCAGCTGATTAAGAGAAGAAGAGGAAGTAGGAATTGCCAAAGAGATCGAAATGGTAAGTGCCAGGTAAACACGTTAATTCCAAATGGGCCTCGTTAAATGGGCCAGCTCCAAGTTAAAGCCGCCACCTTTCCCTTTTATTGAGATGACAATAACTCGTCTTTGTCAACCAAGCCCCAAATTGAGACGACCGATTTGTCGTTGCAATACCATATACTTACTGAAGCGACCTGCACGTCGCTGCACTAGGGGTCTCCCCAATTGCTTCTACATCTTGTAGTATCAATATAAAACAATTGATCTCATCACTATGATAGAGTCTTAATTGATCATTCTAACATTCTTCATTCATCAATGACAAATTATCCACAAATACAAATCAACAACATAAAATACTTTTCACAAATCGATCAAATTATACACAAACACAAGTCGTCAACAACAATACAACATAACAAATACAAATTATTCACAACAACCTGTACTCAACTAGACAACTACTTTTATTGTTAATTGTTTTACAAATTCAATACTTATTGCTTTACCAATTCAATGTGCTTCATTGAATCTTGAAGACTTAAACATTGTAGTTAATTGTTTTACCAATTTAATACTTTTTGTTACTTTCAAAAGGAAAATTCAATACTTTTTGTCAATCAGTACTTTAAGCCTTAAATCCTAATCACTGCCTTCCTACCTTTCAAATTCAAGATTAGAACTTCAACCTTTACCCAAGAATAATTGAATAAAATGTAAAGTCATTGTCTCGACTCTAAAAAAAATAAGAAAAACTCAAAAGATACATGACTGCAATTGGAGCCGGAGCAGTAGGCAGTAGACAGCCACACGCACATGCAGTCACGCACAGGACATGATGGTGGAAATCGGCAACACCTAGCAGTGCCGGTCAGCATAGCAGATAGTAGAGTTAAGGAAGAATCATAGCCCAATGGCACCATCCCCCTCTACCTCAGTCCTTCTCTGCCGTCCTCCAATCATCCTCTGTGCTGCGTTTAGATGTTTGCCGTGTACGGCTAAGCCAAACGAAATAGTAGGGAAGTGCGACTGTGCGATACGATTTGGGAAATACAATTGGAAGGTTAGGGTTCTTAGATTAGGAATTTGGGATTTGGAAAATTTTAGAGAAGTAGGGTTGTTCAACTACTACAGAATAGCAGTTTAGGCGTCAATTGTATTGATAAATACGCGTCAGTTTTGACGGCGATGCTATTGGCAGCGACGAGTATAGTAACGGCATACGCGTCAGTTTTTGGATGACGCCTAAAAGTCACAACAGACGTCGATTGTTGTCTAAAAACTAACGCCTAAAGTATATTGAGAAATAAATAAATAGACAATAGGCGTTAGTTGTAGTGGCCGAACCGACGCCCATTGTTGACTTTAGGTGTTGGTTCAGCCACTACAACAGACGGCTTTGTCTAAGTATATTGAGAAAAAAATAAATAAATAGACAATAAGTGTCAGTTGTAGTGGCCGAACCGACGCCTATTGTTGACTTTAGGTGTCAGTTCAGCTACTACAACCGACGCCTATTATCTATTTATTTATTTTTTCTAGATATACTTTAGGCGTCAATTTTTGGACAACAACCAACGCTTGTTTTGGTTTTTTTTTTTAATAATACGCCAGTATTAGCTATTACCGATGATCCTGTGAAAGTAAAAAAACAAATGCACAATCCACAGCCAAGAAGAAACAGCACCAACACTAGCAATTTATATACACTTTAACGCAATCACTATCAACTTAATACAAATGATACTACAATCAATAACTACTCCAAACATTAATAGCAGTAATGTAATCTAGCATTATAAGCTAATGTAAGTAAATCATTGAAAATCAAACTAACTATTAAATAAAAATCAAAGTGCTTCAAACATTAATAACTATTATATTAGTACTACTCCAATCATCACATCTTAATATAAATCTAACTACAATTAATAACTACTTCAAACATTAGCAATAATGTAATCTATAAATTGCTCAAAACCATTAATTATCAATTAACCATTGATATGTATACTAACCACTGAAATAATGTAAATTAACTATAAAAATGTACATGATTTCATGAAAATCTATAATCCATAAGTAAACTATAGTTCAAAATAAATAAGATCAAAAATCACATACAATAGTCGACAAAGTACCGGCCCATCTATCTCAAGTCTCATGTATATTCGCTTGACTATATGATCCAGCTTTATATCCATTAAAAAAATGAAATATAATTACTGTGTTAATAATATATATATATATAAATGATTGGATAAATTTTAGTTTTCGATAGATATGTATACCTTATCAAGCTTTTCTGAACTACTAGAATATAGTGTGACTCTCTCATATATATTTCTCATCACACAGTAGCCACACTCATCGGATCCGGATTAATATTAGTAATTAAAATTTCTAAGGAATTGAGAATTAATTTTAGGAATTAAACCAACAAAATTTGAAACTTCAATAGTTTTTTTTTTTAAATGAATTGAAACTTCAATAGTTATTGTAACATTTAAAGGATAGTTTTCATACCTTAATTCATTTCTACACGGGAGCACTTTTCCTTGCCTTAAATTTTCAATATATGAGTTAAATAAACTCAAATTTACATAAAAATGCTATTATGCAATATTTATTGATAATTGCTTACAGATTCAAATCCATCCTGATACTACGTTATGTTTAAGGCATAGCATAAGGAGCATCCAGAGGTTTCTAGAATATTTTATAACAATGTAAGTTTGCATTTTAGTCACAAATAATTCAAATTAAGCAAAAGCAAAAAAAAAATGAATAGCAGGCAACAGTTTTACCCCTCATGATACGATGCTAGAATGTACTTCTTGTCCTTCATTTGTGTAATCATGTTGAGCATATAGACAAAACTCGGCCCTCCACTAACTCGAAAATTAATAATCACGATCAGCGCTAGACAAAGAAACCCGATATTTTCAATCCCAAATTCATCGTACAAATGATATAGGTACATGAAATACATTATACCAAACGTAAAATGTCAAATTAAAAATTATATGATGTACCTAAATGTGAGGGAGGAAGTCTTACATTTCTCAAATTTACAAAATATGTGCGTTCAACTATTACAACTTGAGTAGGTCAGTTATATCGTCGACCGAAACATAAATCTCATTCACCTTGTCGATGGGGTGGTGAAACACTTCCTATCCATCGTCATGTCAATGAAATCCATAGAAATAGGCATTCCAATAGTTAGATTGTGCAACCTTTTGAGGGTGGGACTCAGGGATGTCAATGTTGCATCGTCAACAAGATTCGGTAGTGCCGAACAAACTTCAAAACTTGCGGGCTGTTTGCCTTTTTCTTTGGATGCTACTTGCTTCGGTAAGTCTTTCTACAGTGATAATTTGGTTGCTATGATAATATGTGTAATACAAAATCCAAAGTATAAAAAAGCTTTTATGTAACTTCAATTCATTACCTGGTCTAATATCACTAAATATGCAGACCACTGAGTAAAGCTTCCAACTACCTCCACTAACTGCTGATAGAACGTCTTTTGTACTGGAAGCATCAAATCCACTGCATCAGATTCTACATAATCAACCGCCACCTTGTAATGACCCGATAGAAGCTATTGCTGGTAGATCGGAAGAGCGTCGTGTTAGGGAAAGAGTGTAGGCAATGGTGTAGA
>CAVNYN010243833.1:0-14460 GCA_963692815.1 Nyctanthes arbor-tristis | reverse complement strand
CTCAAAATGTTAATACGTACGTATTAACATTTTGAGCCCCGTTATAACTATATATGTAATTAATTCCTAAATATATCCGTCTCATTATTATTATTATTATTATTATTATTAAAAAAGAAGCTCTTCCGATCTCAGTTTTGGAAAAGAAGCTTAAACATTCATTTATGGATAACTCCTATTTATACTACTTGATATACATGGATAATTCAAACTTTTAAAATATTCAAAAAGATTATAAGAATCATCCTACTAAGAGCATCCACATTGGTAATGTTAAAATTAACTATCCATATAAGCAAAAAGTAGAATTTAAATGACACATAAGCAAGTTAAATTTAACTATTAATTAATTTGTACCATATTGGTGATTCTAACTAAAAGTATTAAATTTAATTATCAATTCAATAGTCAAAGGGTAGGTCAATCCCAATTTAATTAAAATAAAAAAAGAAGAAATAATACTACATAAAGTATTGAATTTATTGTTAACTTTAACAATAAAACTAACAACTTGTTAAACTAAATATTTTTAGCAACTACTTAACATCACAAATGTAGATTGTTTTTTGAGTTGTTCACTAACAACTCCACTTTAGCACTACCAATGTAGATGTTCTAACTAACCTATCTTTTCTATACTCTAGTATATGAGATATATCTACGAACTAATACTAAAGAATACAATTAGTGACATACAATAATAATAAGTGAATACAGAATAATGCTATGTAGCACTAGTGGTGCTTGACACCAGTCTAGGTGGCAACCAATATGGCATGAAATGATAAGTGGAATTAAATGAATGAATAAATGACCCATTTAATTCAACTTATCATTTAATGACACCTTAATATAGTGTCAATCATCAGTGGTGCTAAATAGCATTACTCGTGAATACAATAACAATTCTTAGTACTTAATATGCCCCCTCAAGATAGAGGAAGGAAATACTCCAATCTTGGTACGGATGTGTGATAGCTTGAAACCAGAATTAGGCTTAGTGAGAGCATCAGTAGGTTTGTCGTTAGAAGAGATCTAGACGTGAGACACGTGAAGAAGACCAGCTTGAACCTTTTCCCAGACAAAGTGAAAATCCAACACAAGATGTTTCATGCAAGTGTGGAAGATTGGGTTTGCAGATAACACATAGGTGGCACCAATGTTATCGCAATGAATAACCGGAGTGCTCTGAGAATGTGGAGGATTAACTCATCTGGGTTAGGGGAAGAGTTCATCAAGGAGAGGTTATAGATAATGCTTTTGACATTGTGCATGTATTCAGTAATAGACAAGTCACCTTTGTGAAGTTAGCCCAGACTATTTTTTGAATGTATAATGCGTCGATGAGAAGGTTTCGCATAAGTGTTCTGAATTGTCGAACCCACTTAGCAAACTCAGGATTTGGAGTTTTTTCTTTTGCGGAATCAATAGTTGGAGAATGACAAGGCAGCGTTCCATCAACAAAGCCTACGGCTCATAGCCAATGAGCAAGCTACGGGTTTGGATGTACCAAGCGGGGTAATTTGCGGAAGTGAGTTTACTAGGAAGCTGAGCTTGAGAATTTATGACAATAGGTGGTAAAGGAATACCAAGCTCGATTGAGTATGTTAGAGTGTTGGCCATATTGAGAAAAGAACATGGAAAGAGCTTAGGATTGGATGCTAGAGAGCAATATGCTCTGATACCATAAAGAAGGCAGTTTTGGAAAAGAAGCTTAAATATTCATTCATGAATGACAACTATTTATATTACTTGAAATACAAGGATAAGCCTAACTTCTAAAATATTCAAAAAGATTACAAGAATGAAACCTATCTTATATCTTTACTATACTACATGAAATATATTTACGAACTAATACTAAGGAATACAAGTAGTGATAAATGAGTACAATAACAAGAAGTGAATATAATAATAATTCTTGATACTTAACAAGTGAATACATTATTATTATTATTATTATCATCATCATCATCACCACCGCCACCACCACGACCATGACCACGATGATTCTATTAAGAATGTAATATCTTTTCGTGTTTCTACTAATTACCTGATTGTATTACATGCTAGACATGTAGCGGAACAAAAATACATAAAATTGTCCCTCAATTCTCTTTGATCTTCAAAGCCCGAAAATAATCAATTTTTTCAGTTCAAATAAAATGAAAACAAGTACCTGACCGAGTAACCAAATTTAACCCATAAATGACCTATACAAAAACCTGTTTAATAATAATAATAAGAAGTTAACAATGAGTAACTAATATAATCTTCTGGTAACCAAAGAATGGGGTTAAGGGCGTGTTTGGGTGGGCTTATACGAGCAACCATGATAATCACATCGCTTCAAGACAAGCCCCTTAAAAATTGTTCTTGATCCTTATCCGTTCTCGCGCGGTTACCACTTGGTAATGTAATTTGACATTTATCAACTTATCTAATAACTGGTTTTTGCCTATGGATTTACCAAAACCGAATCCCACAAATTTACTATCGCCCCTGCGTTTATGAGGTATCAAAAAATACCTAGTAGGAAGTGTTGTACATAATTAGGAAAATGCTTCTTTGCTTTACTTGCTTACTTGTATGGTGACTTGATGTGTACAAATGTGACTTTTTTCCCATGAAATGTCTAACTTTGTTTTAAAATTTTAACGACAAAAGGACATATTTGCACACACCAAGTCACTTAATAAGTAAACGGGTAAAAGAAAGTAGCAAATCTCAAATAATTATTATTATTAGTGAATAACTTTTGTATCTTTACGACGCCTATAGATACAAGACTTCGTCTCAGAGTAATACACAATTTTGGATTACTCCCTATTTCCTGTTATTCCTTTTTCTAGTTTATAACGATTAAAAAAAAATCTAAATGTAAAAAATGTTAAGAACTTCTAAATAAATTTACACAATAATAATTAACAAACTAAAAATATTGGCCTTATAAGCTGAGGATTCGGTTTAAATGGACTAACAAAATTTATGAGAATAAGATGTTGAGATTTGTGTAGTACATGTGGGACCAGTTAAATATGTGGATATGATGAGTTTGAATAAATTCGTTTTTTAAATAGAAATGTTTTGTGAACATTGGCGTCTGAATTAATTCACTTGATGGGTTTCACCCAAATTTTGCAATGTCAAGCAAAACTAATTTGCTCTTAACAATCGTGAATTGTGCTACGTGCAATTTTTTTCTGTAAAGTTAAAAATTTTACCCACACCATTGTCTACCTTGCTTTAAATTCGAACTTTATTTGTATTTAGATTGACCGCCGTCCTTCGTCAGAAGCAGGGAGAATTGAAGACTGTCCTACAAAAATTTTGGGTTCTTTAACCTTCTATAATGGATGAACTGGATGTGCATGATGCAGCTAATTTGTGTACTTCTAGAGTCTCGTGAAGTATACACGCATAAATATGGATAAATGTTATTTTTTATTGGGTTACATCATGGGATAAGAAACTAACTTTTGATTCTAAACATTTTTATGCATGAATGATCCAGTTGGATATGAATTTTCAATAATCGTGTCCTTTTTGCTCTTAAGCCTTTTATCCTATCTTTCTTTCGTTTTTATGATCAAAGTTTGATATATATTAGTAAATAAACTGTAATTAATACCTTTTTTAGTGAGAGTAAATGGGAATCACTAGCTAGAGGATGCCTGAAACTCAACGTTGATACTGTGTTGTGAAGGAAATGATGATCATTTTAGGATTGGTGCAGCCATTAGAGACGAGGATGGATGTTTAGTGGGCTGTATGGCGCAATGGATTGAAGGAAAACCACCTCCAGAATTTGTTGGGAAAAAAGTGCGAACGAATCCCACATCGGTTAAACATAAGAAAAGTGATGGGTTTATAAGGAATTGAATTACTCCACCTGACAGGTTAATCTTTTAGATGGAACCCCAATTCCTTATGGAACCTTAGTTCCTAACAGTGGTATCAGAGCCAGACTCAGACTTAACCATGTGGGTGTGTGTCCAAGACCCCAAATAGTAGTGAACGGAGGAAGTGGGCCCAAAGTTGAATCGTGATAGTCAGAAAAATATATGGACGCACGGTTGTGTCCACGTAAGGCGGTGACGGACGCAATGAATTGTGTCTTGGAAAAAGGCGGTTGTGTCCATGTAAGGCGGTGACGTTCACAGTAGATGGTTTTGGCCTTAAAAGAGCAAAGAAAAGATGGATGAACTATTAATTGAAGAGGACTCAAGATCATATGGTTCTTCGTTCGAATAGGGGATTGTTGTGAAAAAATGTGCGAACGAATCCCACACCAATTAAACATGGGAAAAGTGATGGGTTTATAAGGAATTGAGCTATTCTACCTGACAGGTTAACCTTTTGGGATAGAACCTTAATTCCTTATGGAACCTTAGTTCCTAATAGAATTAGCTGAATCCATAGCATTGTTTGAAGGACAAATTTTTTCTCAATGTGAAAGATATCGAAACGGAATGGGGCCGTCTAAACTTGGTTGCAATTAAGCTTCCAGGAATTCGATGAATGCCACCCCTTTTTTTCTCCATTTTAAGTGATGTTTAATCAATGTTGTTTTGTATGGGTGATGGTTTTTGTAACTTTGTTAGATAAGAAGCTAACAAAGTCCTCCACACGCGTCTGTGGCTCTTTCTTCTCACTTATCATGTTCATGAACCGATAACAGGCCTTTGTTTTTGTCCGCGTTTATGTGTAAGTAAATGAAATTGTGATTAATTACTTTAAAAAAAAAGAAAAAGAAAAAGAACAGGTAGAAAAAGGGACATTAAACACATGGTAATTGGTGTCAACACGTGTATTTCTACGCCTAAGTAGAAATAGGTCCGTCCATCTTGGAATGTCTTAAGGCTTGTTTGATTCTCATTTTATTTGTTTTATTGTAATTTGATTTACTACTCAATTTTAATAACTATACGGATGCAAAAAAAAAAAAATTAATAACTATACAATAATTACAACACTCCATTTCAAAAAATCATAAAATTTTCATTATTGATTCTAATTCCTTAATATTTTTTCCATTATAACGAGAATAACATATGATTCCATTTTGCTAACGCCCTTTTCTATCTTTAAGATTGTCAACATAAAGCTAAGAGCAAGTATTTCTAGCGAACGCACCTTGATCAGGGCTATCTTCGCTAGTTCTTAAAAGTATACGATTTTCGACCGTCAATGAATAACTAAATAGAATCACATTAATAATCGACTTAGTTCCTATAGGATTGCAACCGAGAATGAATGTGAAAAGAAGATGAAAGAACCATGTGATACTATTGTTAAGGATAAATCTCACATCGAGTAAATATAAAATTTAAACCAACATATAAGCGTTTGGGCTACTCCTCTTAACATGTTGACATTTTACGATGGAACCCTAAGTTTTAATATGGTATCAGAGCCCGTCAAGCTCAAACGAGCAATTCGATCTGGTTAAGACTCAAATAAACATCCGGATTTCATGATTGGTCTACTCCAACGAGCCACCATCTTGTAAGGGCATGTTAAGGATAAATCCCACATCGAGTAAATATATAAATATAACAAAATATATAACACCTTAGGCTGCATCTATGAATATGTTGATCTTTTAAAATAGAAACCCAAGTCTTAATAACTATAGCTACCTAAGATCCACAGTCCAAGTCTTAATAACTATAGCTAACCTAAGATCCACATAAAAAAATGATGAACTTGTTTGGAAATTTCAACATAAAATATGATAATTAGGTCCATTTTTGGAAAGCTAAGCATAAACCTAATTACCTAAACTGCATGTTACAAGTTTCTTAGCGGCAAATCTACCAAAAAAAAAAAAATGAAGCTCAAAGGTCTTTTCCTCCCACGAGCTTTGTTTCCTAGCCAAAAGCCTCCCATATATTAAGGGCGTCGATGAAGAAAAAATGTATAAAAAATCTTACACAGTTTATGATCTTTGTTGTTTATGTTCGCACAAAATGATTTCACGTCTACTTGTACTTTTTATTTTCTTTATCAGCTTGGCAATGGTGACAAATTTATCATTAGGACGTGACATCTCATATATCACCGTTCCCCAATCGGGGATTGTCATGCATTCTACTGGCATTGGGGAGGAGACGCAGTTGAGACCATCTGAATTCCCTCGCCGGCAACAACTAGGTAAACACCTCGCCACAGATTATATATTGAAACCCATCACAAACAATTTCATCATTACAGCCATGGATCGGCTTCTGCACTTTAAAAGTAGCAAGGTCAAAAGACTCTGAAGTTATTAGAAACATTTCTTTTAACTTTGATATATTATAAGTATAATAAATTGTTGGAATAAAAAACAAACCCTAGTATTAGTTTGTATTTGTCGTGGATTATGCAATATAAATATATGGGAGATATCCAAAAGTAAGGATTACTTTGTTAACTGATATTGAGTGATTAATTAATCCCCTTTCAGTTCTTTATGGCTTTATTATCAAGTAATTTTGAAGTACTTTCTTTATAAGTCTCTTTATCATAAAGCTTGTACATAACATGGTACAATTAGTTAAATCTTTTTTGTACCATATATCAATTAATCAATTTTTCTTCTTGTGATCATACGCCAACTGAAGACTTAAAAAATTCTGTATTTTTCTTTTTGCCATATCAATTCTGAATTTTGTTCACCCACCCACTGTGGGCGCGGGGGTTACGCCGCCCACTTCTGAACCGAACTCTATCAATCCTCTCCTTAATATGTGTTAAACATTGGGTTAATTGAATTAGACGTCGCAAAATTTAATTGCTAACGATTAGACCAATTTTGATATGGAGACACCGGGCGTCTCCATAACACACGGAGATATTTTGTATATGTGGCGAATTCCCCTCCATTAGTTTTATGCACCTACATGTGAGGCGAGGAATGATCTAGAGACACCGGGTGTCTCTATAACGAAGACATCCAGTGTCTCGGGATCAAAAGTCACGGTTAGACTACTATATTTTTTACATCACATGCCCAGCAATGTCAAAACGACATATATATATATACACACACACATATATACTAGCTATATATTCTAATGATAATCTCTGTCCATTGATGATACGTACCATACTGCTATTGGAGCTAAAATTGACAATGAACTCACTCTTGTAAGATCTAGACATCGATCAATTGGAAGATTGTACCAATTTGTGCAAATATGTAATAAGCACATACGTTACACGTCTTATGCAAAAGGTCAATCAAATCCATATTTTTTAAAGTAATTAGTGATAATACTGTTTTGAACTTTGTCGGGTAAGGGACAAAAATGTAAAGGAAAGAATGATATTGAGTAGATCGGAAGAGCGACATCTATTGCCAAAGTGAATTGATATCTAATATTGTTAAGTAAGTAAGAATACATTAATTAATTATACCCATATAATAAGAAAGCTGATACGGCGTCACACTTAATTCGACAAACAAGAGATTTAAATTCAAACTTTATCTGTATTTGGATTGATCGCACTCCTTCGTCAGAAGCAAGAAGAATTGAAGAAAGAGTATCCTACACAAATTTTGGGCTATTTTACCTTCAGTAATGGAAAAATTGGATGTGAATGACAGAGCTAATTTGTGTAATTCTAAAGTTTCATGACATATACACACAATAGCCGTTGGATTATGCCGTCTGTTCTTTATGGTTTTATTAAAAAGAAGTAGTTTTGAAGTTAAAATAACTTTTGTTATGAGTCTCGCTTGTAACATGGTACAATTAATTGTACCATTTTCAATTAATGAATTTTTCTTTTCGCAATCGTGGGGCAACTAAAGCTAAGAAAATTTTATATTTTTCTTTTGAATAATGCTATTTAGCACCACTGGTGTTTGACACCATATCAAGGTGGCATTGAATGATAAGTCAAATCAAGTTGGTACTTTATTCATACATTTAATTTCACTTATCATTTAATGTCATATTAGTTGCTACATAGACTGGTGCCAAGCACCACTGGTACTACATAGCATTATTCTTTTCTTTTTGATATACCAATCCTTGACTTGATATATGTGCTAATTAACATCAGGTTAATTGCATTAATTAGAAGCCACCGAAATTTAATTGCTAATAATTAGATTATTGCACTATTAGTATACTTGTAACTAAATAACTGAACTTTGATTTAACATCAATTAGTTAGATAACTCAATTTAATTGCAAGCAATCTAATCATTCCATTTTTTGAAATCCAAACAACATTTAATCGCTAAAATTTGATTTAACTAAATAATAATGAAATTTTATCACTTCATTTTTTTTATACAAAGGGACATAGGGGAGGGGCATGTGTGGTTTGAACTCAGGACATTCGTCTGAGATATAAGTATTTATCCCCTGTACTACAATTCGAACCACAATTTTATCACTTCATTGACATAGCGTGTAATATTATTTAACTAATAAAAATTGATAAATGTATATTAATAGTGCCATTTTATACGTACAAGGAAAACAAAGCTGGCAGAACTGGAATATTTTTAGCTGGCACTAGTGGGGGTTCTTTGGATTATAAACTATATAATCTGAATTCAATTTTAAGCTATATATTAGATAAAAGATTATCATAGTGTATAATGTTATGTAGCACCACTGATATTTGGCGTCAGTTTAGTTGACAACCAATGTAGTATTAAATGATAAATGAACTTAACTTATCATTTAGTGCCACCTTAATATAGTGTCGAACACGAGTGATGCTAAATAGTATTACTTTATCATAATTGACCACACCTCTCAAGTGCATGAACAACATCACTTGAAAACCAATAAAGAGTATGTTTATACATGCCTACCAATGTCAGTACTGCATATATACTACATTCTGTTGATGATCTCCCTCCACAATGTCATCACATGTATACCTCTTTTGCAAAAAAGTGTTAAAATTTTGTTGGTATTTGTATATAGTCCCCCTATTACAGAGGCTTTTGGGGTGTAGCTTTCAACATGGCGGGCCTTGAGTTTTCAGGGCCCATGGCATGAATTTTAACGAAATATTTTGGAGGCCTGAGCTAAAAAATCAATATTCTCTAAAAATTCTTGGGCTAGAATAAGCCTTCCTCACGTACTGGAGTTATAACATTTGAATTTCTCTGACATTCTACGTTCCCGCTAGGGTAATAATTATTAATTATATTTTGTAAAAAAAATTTAAGAAAACCTGTGTGCATTGTGGTTATGAAATAGATTGAAATTATAGAAATTAAGATTCGGTAGTGGTTCCAGCTATACTTCATCTATCAAATAGAGTAGAGACCATAGCTTAGTTAAATATAGAGGACAATGACATCTCAGAATATTAAAAAAAAATTGTTTTTGGAAAAGTAAAATAAAAAACTAAGAAAGAGATTAAAGAGTAATTAGAAAGTTTCTCAAAAAATAGAATGTAAAAATCGAAAATAGATTAAGAGCATAGTTTTTGACTCCACTCAGTCATTGACCCGACTAAGGTATTGGGTTAATGGGTTATTGGTTTAACCGTCGGGCATTAGTTTAACCAACGAGTCACTGTGGATTGATACGAAAACTATTAATTTGGCTTGTTGGTTAGCATGCAATTTTCTATGTTAGAGATCTTGGGTTTAATTCTTCTGTTGTTTAAATTTTGAAATACGATCTCCAAAAATAAAAAAATAAAAATAAAAAATAATAAATTGAGAGATTCTAGAATTTACAAGGAATTGACAATGTGTTGTCCTTTTTTTGGTTGCTTTTCTGGTTTGCAATTTATTTTATTTTTGAAATTTAGGGTTTGATTGGTAAACGAAATGTAGGTTAAAAAAGTTCACTTTGATGGTGGTGTATTTCTATTACAGTGAGGTTAGTAAAAAGGGTTGTGTGGATATAACCACTCTTTTTTCCCCCTTGAAAGGCTATATAACCACTCTTTTTTAGTAAAACATAAAGTATATATACTTGGCCACATAATTTGGATTCACAAGCATCTACTTCTCATTTTCTTAACCAAGTTTGCTTTGTTCTTTTTATTGCCTTGAAGCATGTTAGTTTTCGTTGTTGTAGAGATCTTTTCTTCTTGCTGAAGAAGAATGCATTTTGATGCTTGATGATGTGGCAAATACATTGAAAAGATGGGAAGTTGTCTCACATGTTCAAAAGAGCTTAGAAAAGTGGAAACACCAGTCCAGATAGGAAAAGTGTGTATATATATACACACACACATACATATTTTGGGAAAAGACATTATTAGAAAAGACGTGACACGCCCGTGTACCTCCTAAAAGATGAATTATTGTGGAAATACCAAGAGAGTCTTGAATGGAAGAATGTGAAAATATTGGTTGGACAGTGGAGACTAACTGGCTATGGATTGTATAGATTTATACTCATTTTTCTGAAGAGGAAGAGGGTGAACATAATTAATAAAAAGTTTTAAACGGACAAGGGAGAGTGTGCTAGAAGCTAGATGTTGCCCGGCTTTTATTCTTTTTCCCATGGAATATAATTGGTCCATCGTGATCTGTTGCCCCACAATTTTTCTCTGATATGTTAGATTCTATATTCAAAAAAAAAAAAAAACATCTATGAAAGGATGCTTACTTACGGATTTAAGAAACACGTGTGAACTCTCATTTTCGTTATTGTTATTTATTTATTTTTTCTATTTTCATTTTGTTGGAGAGGAGACCCATCGAGTCTAAAGGTTTGGATCCAACTCTATGTTGTTCATATTTGATGCACGTAGTAAGCATTTTCGTAGATATGAACGAGTCTCAAGGCCGAGCAAATGTAAATTCATATATATTCGTTCACGCACACATATATATATACTGGTAGTATATAATACAACACTCTTGTCGGGTACAATTAAAAAGCTATCTGGTACACATGTCATTAATAGCTTAAGTTTTTTATTTTATTTTATTGAATGCCAAATCATACACCGATTTCATCCAAAATGATATTCGAACCTGCCATTTAATTCATGGATAATCTATATCTTACGGTACACTCAAGAAAAACTTTCTCACTCTTCGTTGGGCTCATTAACCTAGAGAAATTCTAAGGAGACGAGGCATCTCCCTTACGGAGAGGCCTCATGCACACATAGGCCCCTGTTATTGGGGGATCAGGGGGCCCGCCTCCAGATCCCTAATAACAGAGGGTTATGTGTGCATAAGGCATCTCTGTAAGGGAGAGGCCTCCCCTCCATAGCCGGACTGCATTAACCTATCTGGAAAGCTAGCATCATTAATCTCTTAATGTCTTTTATTTTATTTTATTGAATTGAATGCCAAATTTTAATGTGATTTCATCTAAAATGAAATTCGAACTTGCCATTTAAGTCATGGATGACGACCAAGAAGACAACAACAACAATATCCCTAATCATTTTTTATAGTATTTAAGCCCCTCAAAGTTTCTGCTACATTTTTCCTCAAATTTTTTATTTGACTATCCTTTTGTGCTCTTATTATCAAATACATTTAAAAAATTTTGATTTTTATACATTAAAATCATATGAAAATAAGTAGTTATGTATAGTTACATACTACATTTTTCTTTATTTAAAAATTAATTCTCACCATGAAATTTTTAGAATCAAGATATCATTCGATACATGATTTCATGATAATAAGATGTTAAAAATAAAAATATGAAAAAAATAAGTTAATGATTAAAGTGTAAAGAATTACAAATATAAAAGATGATGAGTAAAATTAAATTGTGGTGTGGTTAGTAAAAGATGTAGTGTCAATATAACCACCCAAAAAGAAATTAGTCATAAATTTTATTGGAACATAAGTAATAAAAAATTTAAAAAAAAAACATTTCTTTCAAAAAAAAACCTATAAGATTTGAATAAAAAAACTTAAAAAAAGGGTGCAACTGCGATGCAACGTGTGTGAGCGGCCAATGCTCATCTGCATTCCATGGCACATGTGGAGGTGTGCCTTACAAATGAAAAACGTTTATGAGGTAATAATTAATACCAATTGGTCCCAATGCATTTAACACAGTTTTAAAAGGCTAAAAATTCATAAAAGCATCTCCAATGCTTATAGTCAAGAGTGGTGGTCCATTTTAGAGTGAGAAAGGAACCAAAAAAATGCATGGGCCGTATATTTTATCTATTTTATTTTAATTTTCTTTTTTTTATAATTATTTTTCTCTTATTTACACTATTTTTCTTTTCTCGTATTTCGTATAAAGTCTAAAAATAGACATTCATCTCTACTTTCTCCACTATCATTTTATCATTATTTTTGAATTTATATCTATTTATTTCTTCTTTTTTTCTTTTCCCTCTCTTTTCCTACACCTTTTTCAATTCATTTTCAATTAAAATAATCTACTTCCCTCTATCTCTCCCATCCTAAGACCCAAGACCTTGACCATGAGCATTGGACAGCAAGGGCTTCTAAAATAAACAATTGACATTTTCCCACTCATATCTATAACAAATAGACTATTCAGTTTTATATAATATGTGAATATGTGATTATCTAGACTCTAGTCAGGATGTATCCTACCTAGCAATATTTACTGGTGTAAAGCATAACGCGACCTAGATGTGTCTAGCTCGAGTATAAATACGAAAAATAAATAATACCAGAATGATGGTGCAGAAGCCCAACTGGGAAAAACTGCAGGCACCCTTGCCACGGGACAAACAAATCCACTAATCACGATGTGAGTTTAGTACAGAGAAAGAATAAAAAGTACTATCACAATAAACACTAAAAAATCAAAAGAAAAACTTATAAAAGACTCCATTTTTACGCCTTTTGACATGAGACAACTCCCGTTGCTCCTTCTTTCTCCCGCGCGCCTCTCGAAACGTCTGTCAAGCTCTTAGAAATCTCCCGAACTCATCTTAGGATGACTTGACCTTCTAAACTACTTGAACATATGGATATGTCTCTCACACATATGCAGTCGCCTACCGCGCACTATGAAGGGTTGACAAACAACACAAAGCGTGAAGATTAATTTACAAGTATAAAATTTGCTAAGCTTGGCAGTGTATTTTCCTTTGGTCGAGTTCTTGAAGTTTAATCAATAATGTACAACCCATCCATCAACTTCATTCTTAGTTTTGTTGCTTTAAGTACACAAAAGATTCTTGAAAATTAGGCTCTACCGAGATATCCTTGTCTCTCGACCTACATGAGCATAAATAGGAAGTCTTTGAATTCTTGTGCAATACAAGAATTAAAGATTCCATATTTAAGTAAAAAACCAAGTATAGAAAGTTAGAATTCTTGTATACCATAAACACGTAACTTTCCTAACTCTAATTGGACTCAACATGCATAAACCTAAGACCTAGTTAAATAAGGTAATAATTCAATTCAGACTAGGAAACTAATAGAATGCATGAATTAAAATTCTTGTGCTCTAAGACTCGGTACACACGCCTCAACCTAAGTCTTTCGGCCCAAGACATCCAAAATTTGCATGCTCAAAATTAAATCACACGTGAATGCAAATCATGCAAAAAGTCATGACACATTAAAATAATGTTTGACACTTAACCAAAAATTAGGAATGCCAAGATTAAGGATTTTTCATACTAACATATATATAGATAGATTGTATTAATACTCAGTTCAAGGTCCTATAGGTCACGACGAAAAATGAATGTGAAAGAAAATGAAAGAATCGTGTGATACTATAGCCAGCTATGATCCACGAAATGGTGATAAAACTTGTTTCAAAACAACATACAATATGATAATTTGGTCCATTTTTGGAAAGCTAAGTATAATAAACCTAATAATAATAATTAGCTAAACTGCATATTACATGTTTTTTAGCACCAAATCTACCAAAAAAAAAAAAAAGGATTTAGCTCAAAATTAAAGTCTCTTCCTCCCACGAGCTTTGCTTCCCAGCCAAAGCCTCCTATATTTGAAGGGCATCGATAAGGAAAAAATGTATACAGAATCAAGGGTTGTTTGTAAGCAGTTCAGCTTCATTGTTTAGGGTTGTGCAAAATGATTTCACGTTTATTCCTACTGTTTATTTTCTTTGTGGGCTTGGCAATGGTGACAAATTTATCATTAGGACATGACATCTCATATACCACCAGTCGTCTTGTCAGGCATTCTGCTGGCACGGGGGAGGAGACGAGGTTGGGACAATCTAATTTCCCACGCCGGCGGTTACCTGAGAAAAAGTACATTGGCTTTCCGGCACTTAGTTTTGACAACCCTGATTGTAGCAAACGCAATGGAAATTGCTGGAAATATTGCAGTGGCAATCGTTGCGCGAGACGCTATAAGTAGTAAGGTCAAAAGAGTTTGAAATTATTGGAAATATTTCTTTTAACTTCTCACCATTATCATCATCTATATTATTATATGTATAAATAAATTGTTGGAATAAAAAACAAACCCTAGTATTGGTTTGTATTTGTCATGGATTATACAATATAAATATATGGGAGCTACCCAAAAGTAAGGATTAC
>CAVNYN010243832.1:0-16269 GCA_963692815.1 Nyctanthes arbor-tristis | reverse complement strand
GACGTTAAAAGCTGAACACATTCACTACAATTTAAAGATGAAAACAATTTGGCTGTTGACCATACGTTTGAATTTTTTTATAGGGACTCATTTACATTATTTATTAGTCAATTAGTTTAATTCTATTAAAATTTGAGAAAACAATAAAACAAATTGAAAAGGAAAAATCTATTTGTAATTTGTTAAAAAAAAAAAAAAAGTACTCAACCTGGGCACAGGGGATTTTGGATTCCCCCTCCCTTTTTTGAATATATCAAAACAAAAGTACATAGGAGGGGGACTTCAAGCCCCCAACAAACTGCAACTTCATAGTATCAAAAACTATCCTATCCATTCTAAGCATCTAATTGTAGAATAAAATATGAATAGTAAATCAATCACTCAAAATTAAAAAGTGATTAAAATTCCTTCAAAAAAGAAACTGTTTAAAATACCCAAAAAGAAAGTCAGAAATTGAAACTTTCTAATACAAGCTAAGGTTCACTCCTAGTGCCCAGCACAATATCCTTTGGCTGAATACGAGAGGGACCAATATAAAAATTAGAACTCTAACCCCATAACAAAGGGGGCGGAGCCCTCTTCTTGCCCCCCTGAAATTTTTTTAATCATACCATAAATTGTTGGAAATGAAGTTACGCTAGAAATGTTAGGATACATACAAATTTTAAAAAAAAAATTGACAGTCTTCTTTTTAAATTATTAAAACAAACCTCTGGATCTCAGGTGACTGGAGTTCAGCGTGTGCTCTTCCGATCTTATAATAACTTTAACTAACATTTACTGTCTGAACTTTGAAAGTCGAGTTGTTTGTAATTACCGATGTGGAACTTTAAAATCTATGTGGAAATTTAACTGCAAACTTGGGATTTTTTTCCAGGGTTCTTCTTCACATCCATTCATCTAATTTTTCCTCTAAAAAAATGTTTTGTTTTGTATTTCTAAAGATAGGTGCCGATTGGACTTATTTTAGCTAACCTAATAAAAAGTTAGATTTAGTTTTATTGGTGGACTAGG
Organism: Nyctanthes arbor-tristis; assembly: GCA_963692815.1. Lineage (NCBI taxonomy): Eukaryota > Viridiplantae > Streptophyta > Magnoliopsida > Lamiales > Oleaceae > Nyctanthes > Nyctanthes arbor-tristis. The sequence goes on along the minus strand of CAVNYN010243832.1, from coordinate 15,255 downwards.
TAAAGAACTACCATACGTAATTAGTTACCTTATTCTTGACTTGTGAAAGGGTTAAGAGACTAATTGTACATACTTTGACTAAGTAATAGATTACGGAGTCCCCACATATATGACGCTGACAGTTGAGATAAGAGAGACAATGCCTGTGGTCTCGTATTTTTTAATAATATTTAATTGTGAACGTGCAGTTGACGGGCGAGGAGCAACTATATTTTATTTCATAACGTATTTTTTAACATTATTTAATTGTGAACGTGTAGTTGACGGGCGAGGAGCAACTGTATTTTATTTCATACCGTTCACTGCATGGGACCAATTCATTGAGTTTCCTCCTGGACTATTCATTTCACGGTTTTGGCCACGAGGTTTGTGTTCTATTCTCGCCTGTACTCGCAGATTATCACGTATTAATTAACGTGCTCATATATGTTTAGAGAGTTAATTATCTGAAATACCACTGTACTTTCAAAAAGTAATCTCAAATACTATTATACTTTAAAACTTACTCAAAATGTCACTGTACTTTTAAAAAATTATCTCAAATGCCATTATACTTTAAAACTCACCTGATATGCCACTGAACTTGTGAAAGTGTTATCTCATTTGTCACCCCTGTTAAAAATGTAACGTACTTGATGACATGATTAACAAAATTTACCACGTGTCATATTTACCGTTATTTTTTAACCAGGTATTTACGGAGTGAGAAATAAGATAATATTTTCACGAGTTTAGTTGCATATGAGGAAAGTTTTAAAAAGTACAATGGCACTAAAACTTTATAAAGTTTTATAAAACTTTCCTCATATACCACTAAACTTGTGAAAATGTTATCTTATTTGCCACTCGATCAACATCAGGTTAAAAAAATAACAGTCAAGATGTCACGTCGTAAATTCTATTAGCCATGTTATCAAGTCAGTTACAGTTTTTAACGGAGGTGGCAAACGGGATAACACTTTCACAAGTTTAGTGGCATATCAGGTGAGTTTTAAAATACAATGGCATTTGAGATAACTTTTTAGAAGTACAGTGACATTTCAGATAAGTTTTAAAGTACAATTACATTTGAGATAACTTTTTGAAATTACAGTGGAATTTCAAGTAATTAACTCTATGTTTAGATATAAGGCATGACTTTGATAATTTTCACATCTTACACTTTTTAAAATACTAACTGCATGTAATTTTTTTTTAAAAGAAAAATTTACCATATTGTATGTTAATCTTCATTAATTTTCAAGAGCACGAATACATTAGTCGGGACCTATACTCTGCGGACTCCTATCCTTTGGCAGTATGTTATAGCATGCAAATTTGTATCTTAGTCGATAAGTAGGTATTTTAGGCATGTGTATACTTGCTTAATAACCAAGGATTTCAAAATTATACGTATATTTAGTTTCCTAGTTTGTATTGTCTTTTATTTACCTTGTTTAACTAGGGTTAGAATTATATGCATGTTCAGTAATCTTCTACAAGGAAAGTTATGTGTTTCTGGTATATTAATATTCTACTTTTCCTTGTATAAGATTCCTGAATATTTGGTAACTTTGTTTCTTGACCTGTACAAGAAATCAAAGGCCACATTATATATACGGGACGTTCTCTTGTGTAGGAATTCAACCAATTTGAGTCAACCATCTTTGCCATATCCTAAAGCTCGAACACATGAGAAAAAACACGCGGTTGAGTTGCAAGATTCATCCTTGTGTTATTAATTCTTATACACTTCTAAGTGATGTTTAATTTTGGTATTTCTCGCTACTAAAAAGCTGCCTTTTAGTGACGGAAAATTCCGTCGCTAAAGCCCCATTTTCCGTCGCTAGAGGTCATCGCCGACGGAAAAGTGGTCAACTGAAACGCCGTCGGTGAAGGTCGCACCGTTGATACTTTCCGACGGAATTAATTTTCGACGGACTCGGGCCGTCAGAAATGTTTCCGACGGCTTCAGCCCGTCAGAAATTCCCGATGGCACAATCATTCTGTCGGAAATTTCCGACGGACAATCTGAAAATTAATTATTTAAAATTAATGAAAATTTTTTTGTTTCGCCCGACCCAATATCCTGTAAACCCACGGTTGACCTGACCCGGTGCCCTCTAGCCTCACAGGCTTTGACTCGCGAACCGGCCCCCCGACCTGCGAACCCTCGAATAGGCCCGCGAATTAATTCCTAGTGTGAATTGTAAAGGCTGGAATTCGAATTCATGACCTGGGGTTGGGGAGTCAATTCCCAACCACCAGGCCAGCTTGTGTTATTGTTACTTGTTCGCCCCATAATAAATATAAAGTAAAGGCAAGTAATATTGGCGATTTATTTAATTTAACTTTTAATTATATATCTAAATGCATTTTATATCCTAAATTTTTTTTGTCTGTGTCAAAATTAATGTAATATTTTTTTACATTAGTTTTCTAAATATTATAATATTTCATTGTCTACTAAATTTTTTTATTCTCTTTAATAAAAAAGTGATTTATGATATTTTTTGTTTTAAAAAACCAATAAGTAATAAAAAAATTAATTACAATCATTGATTTAAACCTTAACCAGTAAAAAACTGAATGAAATATTTATCGATTATTAAAGTTTTTGTTTTATATTTATTTTTTTCTTTGGATAAACCACATATTACCAATAAATATTTATTTCCTATTTATATTTTTTATTTCCTATTCCTTACTGATTTTTTGATGAAAAGTGCTATGTGAAATCTTCGGTTTCGTATGCAGATTGAGACGTTTATATTTCACTCTAAAACAAAAAATGAATTCGATACAATTCCAAAATCATTTTTATTTTGGTTTGATCATTTCTTAGGTTTTGAAATTGTATTCCATAATAATTTTATTCACAAAAAAAAATTCTCAAAAAGAGTTTTTTTTTTTTTTTTTAAAGAGAAAAGTTAGATGATCCAGTTCGTGTTATTAAGTTTATACTTAATGAATCGGTTGATAGGAATGGTGAGATGGATAGTTGTTACAAATAGATGAATCAATTTTGTTTTATATGTCTGTCACTTTATCTTTGTTTGTGCCATATATAATGATAGATGAATCAAGAACTTTCATTGAGCATATCTTTGTTTGTGCCATATATAATCTATACGTCTCTTCCATGTCAATGATATCTGCAAATTTTTTGGAAAAAATTTTAATTAACAATATTTACAAAGAATGAAAAATTTCAAGAGTTACAAAGGAGAATCAAAAGCATATTTCCCGGCATTGTTGATGATTAATATCGGTTAATATATCTAGTATATTTTTGACAAAAACATTATGTATATTAAAACATTTATTTCATAAAAGGGGCATACGGGAGAGGGGAGGGATAATTAAAGAAATACCTTCAATTTGTTTCAAAAAAAATAGTTAAAATAGAATTAAAAGCGTAAATAAATGGTCACAAAATCCGTCGGAAATTTCCGATGGAACAGTACAAGCCATCAGAAATTTCCGACGGCAACAAACGGAATAGTATATGCCGTCGGAAATTTCCGACGGAATATTAAGGCCGTTGGAAATTTCCGATGGAAACAAAACGGAACAGTATATGCCGTCTGTAATTTCCGTCGGAAAAAAAAATTTCCATTGGAACTTACCGACGGAAAATATTTCCGTTGGAAATTTCAGACGGAATATTAAGGCCGTTGGAAATTTTCGACGGAAACAAAACGGAATAGTATATGCCGTTGGTAATTTCTAATGGAAAATTTTTTCTGTCAGAAATTTCCGACGGCTAAAAAAGCCCTTCCGAAACAGTAACTTCCGCCGGAAATTTCTGACGAAAAAAATTTTTCGTCGGAAATTACCGACGGAAAATATTTCCATTGGAAATTTTCAACGGATTTCTTCCCGTCTCCAAGTTCAAACGGTTCCGTCGGAAAAATGCGACGGATGTACGTTCGTCGTAAACAAACAGTCGCTGTTGGGGTACTTTTTAGTAGTGTTTTCAGAGTACGTTGGTAGGCAACCAACATTGTGCAATGAAGTTTCCATACGTGGTTGAAGGGTTGACGAGTTCAAGTATCTGACGATGAGTTCAGGGGATCTCTAAGAGCTTGATGTACATTTTCGAGAAAAGCGTGATAGAGTAGAAGAAAAGGAGCAACGGGAGTTGTCTTCACAATATGACAAAATGTAAAAAGAGGGAGTTCTTTTATAAGTTTTCTTTTTGTGTGTTAAGTGTGCATTGCGATATCACTTACTTTCTTTTCTCTATACTAAACCATCACAAGTATTAGTGGATATTTTGTCTTGTGGTAAGGTGCCCATAGTTTTTCCTCCTTTAGGTTTCTGCATCAACAATTCTGGTATTATTTTAATTCTGTGCATGTACTTGAGCTAGACATATCTACGTCACGTACTATTAAACACCAGATAAATTGTTTAAATAGCTATGCAGGATACTGATAGGTAGTTATTTGTGATGTTTAAATCCCCTATATATATTATTAATTATGTGATATTGTGTTTAAAAGTTTGTATTTACGTTTAGTTGGTGAAATTGTAGGTTAAAATCTAAGAGGAAGTCAATTTAGGCGAAGTTGGATCAAATGAGCACAAATTACAAAGTCTGGGTGATGCAAATCAACATGCGGAGACTGAGATATTAAATATTAAATCATGGTAATGGAGGCCTAAATGTGACAAAGGTAAGGTCAAATCAGAGGTTCGAGGCTTGAATTATGTGAAGAAGTGTTCAACTCAACCGAAGCCGTGTGTCTCAAGAAATTTTAGGCTATGAAATTGTAATGCATATGATTTACATGGAAGTAAAATAGGTCATTAGAAAGATTATTGAGTCAGGAGTCCAACGCAACTTTCAGATCTCAATTCTGAGCTTCCTACTAAAAGTTATACATGTTGGAACACAAGCTGCCAGTAGAATACGGCCTCATGCGGCCGCTTGGGGCTTGTATGCGGCAGCACCCGTGTCCAGAAGTTCGGCAGAATCAGCACAAAGATCCATGCTGCCGCATATGTTAATGTTGTGTGGCCACATAGACCCTAAGCCCTCGAATTTCCAATTTTTGTCCTTATTTCCTTAGAACTCTTTTTATGCTTTAACTTGTACACGGTTTCCATACCTTATAAAAGGGTATTTAGCCTAGTCTTCAAGAGGGGAAAGACATAATACATAAAACACCACATAGAAGAGGAGGAAAAACACAAGACTTTGGAAGACCCGGGAATCTGGTTTCGAGATTCAAGAAGGAGAAACTTGGTTCAAGACTTCTTCATCTTATTCAAGAGCTAATTACCCGGGTTATGCGCTTTATTTATTTATGCTTTTAATTCATGATGTATAATTGATTCTAAGTTGGGACAAACGATGTAACCTAGTTGGTACCATGGTTGTGTTTTTCATGCTAAATTTATGCAATTAATTTCTATGTTAAATTATTATTGGTATATTATTTTGTCTTCATTTTTGTCGCCAATAGATGAATGAGTGTATGGACTTTTGTTGAACTCGAGAGAGGAATATTTAAATTAGCTTATGCAATAAGAATCATTAAGTTAAACAAGCCAAAGAGATTTGCTTGTGGTTAGTGCGATCACGTAGGGTGTACTTCGGGGAGGCTTACATGAATCTCTTGTTTATTATGCACTTAAAAGGGTTGTTAATACGCTCACTTAGAGATAGGTGAGGGGGCCTAATTTTGTAAGATTAGCTAGCTTCGAGAGGAGTAATTAGTTAATTTCGTGATATTCGATCATTCACATTAATTAATTGTCGCAAGACTAGGTGGTCCGGTTATGGTGAAGTCGTGAGTCCTAACATATATCCATCATATATTTCCCTCTAAATCATTGTATATAGTTTATTTGCTTAATTTTATTAACTTGTTATTTTATTTTCGTTTCTTGACAAAACACAAACGATTTGATCATTCAAAAAAAGTTGGAACTAATATTTTTGGTACTCAATCCGATCCTCGTGGGAACGATAATCCGGACTCATTGTCCACTGTATTACTTGTTCGACCCGTACACTTGCGGATTTCACACACACATTTTACCAAACAGATACATTCTGATTAAAGTCTAGGTAAATACGTTTTCACAATTGGAATCAGAGCAGGTTTAGTTAAACATAAGTGAGATTACGTTAATCAGAAATGGATACATCTTCTCTTAAACCACCTATACTAGACAGATCTAACTATGCATATTGGAAAATTCACATGTAAATTTATATTGAATCTATAGATCCTAGGGCTTGATTTTCCATTCTTTCTGGTTACACAGCACCCACTATCGCTAAAGAGGATGACATTACTTCTGCTAAGCCTACTGCTCAATTTAGTACAGAAGAAATTATGCTCAATTTGGTACTGAAGAAATTATTACATGTGGTTGGAATATTCTAAAGATTTAAGTGCTGTATTTTCATTTATCGATCAAACTCAGTTCAGACTTGTCTATTCTTGCAGGACTGCAAAAAAAGCTTGGGATATTCTCCACGTTGCTAATAAAAGAACAACTGCAGTCCTCAAAATTAAAGATGCTCACTCTTGATTTTGAGCAAATCATGATTATGGCAATGAAGAGTTCAACTATTTCTATGCTAGGTTGGGTGAAATCGCTAATCAAGCACAAACTCTGGGCAAAAAGTATTCTAAAAAGAAGACAGTCGAAAAGATACACAGGTCCTTGCCTGACAGATTCTATGCAAAAGTCATTGCTATGGAAGAAAGCAAGATTATGGAGGAGACGAAGGTTGACAAGCTTGTAGGATCCTCGATGACATATGAGCCGAATTTGTCAAAAAGGAAAAAGCATAAGAAGTCTCGGATTACATTCAAGCACTAGGTGGATGATTTTGAATATGAGGAAGAATATGATGGTGAAGAAAACATAGCACTCCTTATCAAGCAATTCAAGAAGTTCCTAAAGAGCAATAAACACAAATGTAGGATTTTCAAAAAAATCAGAACATGCCTCAAAGATCAAAGGAGGTTCAGAATCAAAATCAAGATGGAGAGCAACAACCAACCCAACAGAAGAAAACTAGCTACAGAAAATCCGGAGATAACAATTCTTCTAGGGCAAAACCTCCTAGCATGATAAAGTGCAGTGAGAGTAAATGGTATGAACACATTGCAGTAGAGTGTGTAAATATCCAAAAGAGAAATAGAAACAAAAAAAGGCTATGAAAGTAGATCGGAATAGAGACGACGATGACGTGTCTGGATTAGAATCAAAGGTTCATAAGAAGAACAACAAGTTATTATCTTGACAGCAAATATCTAGCCTCAACCCAGTTCATCAAACTGCCTCACTACTAGTACTGAGAAATCATCTACAAGTGAGAAGATATCATATCTCAATTGTGTAGTACTGCAGAATCAAGCTGTAGCAGATCAAGAAAAATCTAACATGCTTCAAGTCAAGGTGGAATTCTTTGATAATGAAAATAGAGTTCTACACCAGTCTATTGAACAAAAAGATGAGCAAATCAAAAAACTGACAGATCGGAAGAGTGGCATGCCGCAACAGAATCAAACAATTGATAATTGGAACTGTAAGGTTGAATGAAATCCTGAAGTATGGAAGACCTTCAGGAAATAGATGTGGACCAAAATATAAAGTAAAAGGCAAAGCTGTCCAATATACCCTTTTTGTGAAATAATCAAGGGAAAACCTCTCAAAAAACCTACAAGATAAAAATAGAATTCTGGAGTCAAGCAGAATACGTCTGGACCCTCTTTGAGCATAACTAACCAGAAGAACAATCCACTAAAGCAGCAATAGCAAAATAATAGATTCCATCCTTCTACTGCTGTCAGACTAGTGAAGAACTTCAATATGTATGGTAAGGTCAGACAGATAAATTGCAACTTCTGTGATGAATTTGGACATGAAATTTTTACTTATCAAAAATATATACGATTGATCAACACACACAAAGTTAAAATACCTGAAGCAAAAAGTAAAGTAAATCAGGTTTGGGTAAAAAAGGGTAAGTACAAGAATTATATATGTTGTTAGAATTTCTCTAAGTTTTCTCATTCCTAACACATGGTATTTTGATAGTGAATATTCTATAATATGACAGGTGACTTAAAGCTTCTGTCCAGTTTCCAGAAAAGTGAAACACGTTTAGGTACATATGGATTGTCATTTGATTTATGTTAAGTTGATGGTGATTGGAGTAGTACTTATACAACAGTTATTAACGTTTTGAGTAGTTTGATTTATATTCAATGGTTAGTTTGATTTTCAATGGTTTACTTATGACTAGTTTATAATGGTTTCGAGTATTTCATAGATTACATTATTGCTAATGTTTAGAGTAATTATCCATTGTAGTTTGATTTATATTAAATTGGTGATTATTAGAGTAGTACTTGTGTAATAGTTATTGATGTTTGCAGTAGTTTGATTTATATTCAACGATTAGTTTGATTTTCAACGGTTTACTTATGATTAGTTTAGAATAATTTTGAACAATTTATAGGTAATATTATTACTAATGTTTGGAGTATTTATTGATTTTAATTTGATTTATATTTAGTTGGTAATGATTGTATTAAAGTATATGTAAATTACTAGGGTTGGTGTTGTTTCTTTTTAGCTGTGTATTGTGCATTTGTTTTTTTCTTTCGCAGTATCACCGGCAATAGCTATTGCTGATGAATCCCTAAAAAAAGACAAAAAAAAAGCAAATGTATCGGTTGCTGTCCAAAAACCGACGCCTAAACCTAAAAATAGGCGTTGGTTCCTTCTTTAAAACCAACACTTAATTGGCATAATAGGCTTCAGTCCTTGCTCAACAACCGATGCCTATTTTGTACTTTAGACATTGCCCAACAACTGACGTGTATACCTTTACTATGTGCGCCGCAGCCAATAGCATCGTCTTCAAAACCGATGTCTATTCGTCAATGGAACCGACACCTAAAGTGCTATTCTGCAGTAGTATGACCTAACCCACAACGTGCAAATATATACTAGTAATAAGCACAAGAAATAACCTGTTAAAATATTATGTGAAATATTCCGAAGCCCAATGCTACAATAAAGTTACATTGATAAATCAAAATACACTCAACTGGTTATTTCTATTGATTTACTGACAAGTGCAATTTTGTACTTATCTTGGGCGATTAAAATTAGATATTTATCATTGTTTTTCCTCAATTTAGTACTTAATTTTATTTGTTTTGCTTATTTTAGGATTTAACCAGATTTCAAACAATTGGAGAAGGGAAGAAGGAAAAATGGACAATTTTATCAACTTTTGCGAATCATGGACATATAAGCTTGCACATTTCCAAAAGTCTAAGGATTAAATGTGAGGAATCAAAAGTAGGTGGGTTGAAGATACAATCTTTAACGGACCAAAATTGAAGAGGAGAGGAACATCAATGGTTGCCATGTGATTTTCATTTGGGGCAAAAAATAAATAAATAAAACATCCACTTCTTGATCGTGACATAAACAGGAAACGGGGCCCCCAAAAAATTGAAGAATAAATGGAGTGCGTGGGGTTCATGGCCAAAAAGAAAAATGGAAGAAGAAGCCGAGAGAGAGGGGTTCGAGTTGGGAGTAAAAAAAACGACGTGGAATACATTGTGAATTCATTTCCTTAGGGTTATGAATTCTAATCTTTATTGTTGTTCTCTTTTCCTTAATATGATAGCCTAATTATTTTGTGATTAATTTGAAGTACTCATTTTATACATCTGTTCTAAGTTTATTTTCTTGGTTGATTGTAAATTATTCCCTTATGCCAATTTGATGCTTGATCACCATCAGATTGAGTTTTGTGATTCATGTTGTTTTCAAGAGATTCTTCATGAGTTTAGCACATGGTAATGAATGGTTGCTTTAGTTGATTTTAGCTTTATTTGTTTTTTTCCTTTTATATTTCCTATTGATCCACTCCTTTTTCTTTGTTTTATTACTGTCAGAAAAGAAGAAAAATTAGAAGATCAACAAAATGTTAGGGTATCAAGGATTTGGATACATCGACGAGGAAGATAAGCCTCTAGCTAAATTCCTCAATGACCAAAGGGCTAAGATGTGTGAATGTTGGAGTCGATGAGTAGCGCATGCCCATGTCATTAGCTATGCTCGTTGAAGTAGAATGGACATATTCGACTTGGTAGGAACATTCAATTTATCAACAATTTAACTACACAGGTCAATGGGAACTACCACTGGAAGAGATTAATAAATTCTTAGAACTTATGCTTGCAAGTACCCCAAGTTTGTTGAAAATGAGGTGAACTGGGTTTAGGAAAGTCATGAAGTAATTAAATTAGCCCAAGCCATGGTGGAAGAAATAGAGAGAAGCAATGAATCATTTGTGGAAACATTTCAAAGATCGGAAGAGCACACGTGATTTCAATTGATCAAAACAAAGAGGATGAGATGAACAACACAATTGAAGTCATTAATGAGTCCCTTTACAAATTTGATGCTTCAATTGATTTCGTTATTGGATCCAATGAGCTGGTTGAAGTGTACATACTTAATTTGAGTCAGATGGTTGCATCAAGTCATTTGACTTTGAGAAGTGCAACATCAAAACTTGGAGCTTAATCATAAAGACAAACGAACGCAACATTGGCGTGTTCAGCAGGTTATTAAAAGCTTCATTCAAAGTTCCTTGAAGTGGATAGCTATACAGTCAAGCTAACGACTGTAAACTAGCGCTTAATGGGAGGCAAACCATTATCTATCCCATTTTTCTTTTCTTTGACTTTAATTTTTGCATTGCATTAATTTTAGGCACGTTTAATTTCTAGTTTTACATTGATCAATTTTTGTTATATCATTCATAATTCCCATCATATATTTCTTAGTCTAACTTAGAGATCTCCATAATTTTCATTGCATTCATCTTAGACATGGGTCATTTTTAGCTCTTAAAAAAAAAGAGGGAAGAGGGAAGGACCAAACTGTGCTCAAGCGCCGCGTGCAAACCGTGCCAACCGCACTTTGGTGCTTGCTGTAATCCGCGGAGAATTGCGGCTTGAGATCCATGGTCAGCCGCGGCCAGCTGTCGGTCTCCCAGACTGCAGCCAACTTTGGCCATCTATTGTCTAGCTCAAACGACCTCCGTTTGACCTGAAATTTTGTAGAGAGCTAGATTACATGTTTAATTTATTATGTTAAAATATAGCTCAGGGAAAGTTCAAACTTTTGACACGTCACCCGAGCTTGAATCAACCGTGGCAGATTCGTCCCCATTTTTATGCTAATTATGGCCCATCATCGTCGAGCTCAAACAACCTCTGTTTAACTTGAAATTTTACGAAGAGCTAGAACAACATTAATACTTTCATATAGCAACCACTTGAGAAAACTTCAAGTCTACCTCATGTTTTCTTTGGTCGAAGATGCTTAGGCAGTTTGTGTTTAAAATTTCAATTTTTGCATCCTTCATAGAAGTTGGGTCTGTGGATTGAATTTTTTCATATCTTGACCATGAATCAGTTATTTAGTCTTCCTTACTTGTAATGAAGCATATTTGGAGTCAAGTGGTAATTTAATTGGTTCATGGTTTTAATTAGAAATTGTAGCATAATTTGGGAGTGCACACCACTTTATACTCAACTTTATTTTATCATTGATTTTACCTATTATACTTAGATGTATTTTGCTTATCATTATAGGTACAACACTAATTGAAAGAAATCCACACACAAGAGGAAATTGAAGGGTTCCAAGGCATGCAATGCAAAGGAAGAGCGCAACAAGTCCTATCTTTTTTTCTCGAATTCTTCAATATCTACATGGGGAGTATCTTAACCCTATCTTATTTATTCTTGTTAAATACATTAAGGACAATATATACTTTGAGTGTAGGGGTAGGGTGCTTTAAAATTTTGTTGCTTAACTTTGTTAAGAGTTGAGTTTATTGTGTAAATTTTATTGCAAAAAAAAAAAAAAATCAAATCTTACAAACCAAAAATAATAATTTTTTTGACCCAAAAAAAAATCAAAGAATAAAAATATTTAGAAAAAAAGGGGAAAATTTTTTTTGTTTGCATATTTGATTTCTTGGCGGTTAGTGTGGTTGGGTATCTTTTATCTTGTGTTGCACATTACTTGTAATGGAGCATTGTTATATGATATTATCGGTTAAAATTACTTGTCCATGTGAGGCACGTTCATTATTTGGCATAAGTTATCATAGTCTACACTTTGGTTGGGTAAATTGTATAGTAGATATTAATCAAAATTAGTTACAGTGAAAAATTAGTATAGCTTGCCCTTTCTTTGACCTTATTTTCCAAACCTATTTAAGTCTAAGTTTGGGGGAGGTTGAACCTTGGAGACACTAGTAAGGTTGGTGTGGAATCCGTGCATATTGAATATTTGTGTGGAGTGTTTTCGGCTAACCAATAGAAGCGAGGCAAGCAATCACATCTCTATTTTAAGTTTTGCATGGCTAGGTTCAAAAGAAAAAAAAATAAAGAGAAAAGAAGGCCTTCGATGTGTCTTTACCAGTCTTCGCGAAGCCTGTATGGCTCAAGCAATTAAGTCCTTAGGGGTCTTTTAAACCTGGTGCCCTAGGTTAACTGAACTGGGAGTCATCAGCCAAAGCTCGCTACAGTGTCATATAGAAAGCTCAATGAATAAATGGATTGGACATAAGATATACAAGGCTATTCAGAAAAAAGGAAAAGAAAGAAATCACGGAAAAAAAACCAGAAAAAAGAGATTGAGAAAATTCAAAGAGAAAAAAAAAGGAAAAATGATATGACAAGAAAAAAAATAAAGGAAAAAAGTGTGAGAATAGTACATGGAAGACTAGGGATGTAGATAACAAGTAGGTTTAACTGCTTAGTGGATGTTGGGAAAGTTGGGCACTCAAAAATTGGGAGAATCCTTGCTGACTAAGCTAGTGTTTTTATAGTAAGACTTGAACCAATTTGGTACTTCATTGAGAGGTGAGAAATTAAAATCTATAGTATATACCCTCGCGAAAAGAAAAAAAGGGAAGTAAGAAAAGGGAAAAAAAAAGAAAAAAAAAGTTCGGGGGACGTGAGTCTCTCACGAGAGGGTAAGGATATACTTGACTATTGTGGTTTGGGATACCCAACCGAAGATGTATGATGGTGGATTTGACTATGCATATTATTTAGTCGAGTATTGGATAAGTTTACATTTGGTGGCAATGTTTTATACTAAATGATAGATGATATGAGTTGAAAAGCTGGCAAGTGTGTTTAACGTATTATTTTTGTTCTTTTTATGTTAATCGTTTGTTTTAAATTTCTATTGTTCGAGGACGATTAATGGCTTAAGATTGAGGGAATTTGATAAGTGCAATTTTACACTTATCTTGGGCGATTAAAATTAGATACCATATGATGGATGATATGAGTTGGAAAGCTGGCAAGTGTGTTTAATGTATTATTTTTGTTCTTTTTGTGTTAATAGTTTGTTTTAAATTTCTATTTTTCGAGGACGATCAATGGCTTAAGTTTGACGGAATTTGGTAAGTTACACTTATCTAGTGCAATTAAAATTGGATACTTATCATTGTATTTCCTTAATTTAGTACTTAATTTTATTTGTTTTTGTTCATTTTAGGATTTAACCCGATCTCAAGCAACTGGAGAAGGAAAGAAGGAAAAATGGACAATTTTATCAATTTTTGAGGATCATGGACATGTAAGTTTGCACATGTTCAAAAGTCTAAGGATTACATGTGAGGAAGTCAAAAAGTAGGTGGATTGAAGATAAAATCTTTAAAGGACCGAAGTTGAAGAGGAGAGGAAGATCAATGGTTACCATGTGATTTTTATTTGGGGAAAAAATAATAAATAAAATATCCACTTCTTGCTCGTGACAAAAAAGGGAATTGGGCCCAAAACAAATAAGGTATTGAAGAACAAAAGGAGTGCGTAGGGTTCATGGCCGAAAAGAAAAAAGGAAGAAGAAGCCGAGAGACAGGGTTCGAGTCGGGTGGAAAAAAAATGACATGGAATACATTGTGAATTCATCTCCTTTAGGTTATGAATTCCAATCTTTATTATTGTTCTCTTCCCGTATGATAGAATAATTATTTTGTGCTAGGATTAACGATGGAACCTCATCTTTGTGATTAATTTGAAGTACTCGTTTTATATTTTCTAAGTTTATTTTCCCGGTTGATTGTTCATTACTTTCTTATTCCAATTTGATGCTAATTCATGTTTTTTTTTCAAGAGTTTCTTCATGAGTTTAGCACATGGAAATGGACAATATATTGTCCTATAATAGATATAGATACTATTTTTTTGAATAAAAATAGAGAGTGAATAAAAATAGAGAGGGAGAGAGAGAGAGAGAGAGACTATTATACTATATGAAATCGTTAAAAAAAATAATCATAGTGGATTAATGCGTGCCATATGTTTGAAGATTAATTAGAGATAATTAATCTCATATGTAAGTATATATTTGGATGACCATCAAGAAAAGCTTCTGAATAATATTGCATTATTGATTTTTAACTCCAAATACTGAGAGTTAATCATGAGAGCGGTGTAGATTCGGGAATCCTAGTACTTTTGTGTATTTATGTTTGTGAATAATTTTATTTATTTTCTTATCTAGCTTTTATTTTCCCTTTAAAATTATTTGTCAAATCCTATTGTATGTTTTCTTTTAATTAAAGTCGAGGTTAGCTAAAGTGAAACTTAGTAGATTCAGTTCTCATGAGATTCGACACTCTATTCATCAATATGTTACTTGTTAACGATCCGTCCACTTGCGGGATAAAACCAACAACATTCACATAACGTCCCATTCTAATACGAGCAAATAGTATTTTTAAGGGGAGTTCTATTTGTACATAGAAGATATACAAAATTTGTACATGCCCCTCAATTTAGACACATTCAAAAGTTGTGATTTCAAAAACGATGGGCGGGCTAAAAGAGATTTTAGTAAATGCAAGTGAGGTATATACAAATTTAATACATCTTGTACGCACAAATGTCATTTCTCTTTTTGTAGCACCCACTGATGTGAAAAGGGTCTTGTGAGTTCGACAACTAATATCAACCGATACACAATCAGTTATTTCTAAGGCTAGCGGATGGTGCTAGAAAATTTTCATAGCACAATAATGTACCAATCTGTCAGTATGTAGGAGATTTTAATATCTTAAAAATGAAGTTCCTATGTTATCAACAACTTGATATATATTGTGGTGACATGTTGATGCGTAAAAATAAGAGAGACATTATATTTATAAAAATGTACTTCTCTCGTATCTTTGGACCAGTTCCTCGA